>SJYA01000062.1:923215-1012822 GCA_006410615.1 Neotragus moschatus | reverse complement strand
GTGTGTGACAGAGAAGGCAATGGCACCCCACTCCAGTACTCTTGCCTGGAAAATCCCATGGACGGAGGAGCCTGGTAGGCTGCAGTCCATGGGGTCACTAAGAGTTCGGCACTACTGAGCGACTTCACTCTCACTTTTCACTTTCATGCATTGGAGAAGGAAATGGCAACCCACTCCAGTGTTCTTGCCAGGAGAATCCCAGGGATGGGGGAGCCTGGTGGGCTGCCGTCTATGGGGTCACACAGAGTTGGACACGACTGAAGCGACGCAGCAGCAGCAGCAGCAGCATGACAGCGTGAAGACTGGAGAGTTATGTTTCTACCTTTGTTCTTTTTTCTCAGAGTTGCTTTGGCAGTTCCAAGTCTTTTGTGGTTTTATATAAACTTTAGGATTATTTGTTCTAGTTCTGTGAAAATGTCATGAGTACTTTGATAGGGATCACATTAAATCCATAGATTGCTTTTGGTGGTATGGTTGACAATATTCTTCCAACACAAGAGCATGGGATATCTTTCCATTTCTTTGAAATCTTCAATTTCCTTTATCAATGTTTTATGGTTTTCAGCATATGTGTCTTTCACCCCATTGGTAAGTTTATTTCTAAGGTGTTTTTCTGATGCTTTTTAATGGGTTTTTTTCACTCTCTCTTTCTGATATATATATATATATATATATATTACTCTTTTTCCAATATTTCATTACTAGTGTAAAGAAATGCAAGCATTTATATATATTAATCTTATATCCTGCTACTTTCCTGAATTCATTTATTAGCTCTAATAGTTTTTGTGTGGAGATGTTAGGGTTCTCTACATAGCTTATCATGTCATCTGCAAATGGTGACAATTTTGACTTTTCTCTTCCAACTTGGATACCTTTTATTTCTTTTTATTGTCTGATTACTGTAGTTAGGACCTCTAATTCTATGTTGAATAGAAGCAGAAAAGGAAGGATCAGAGCCATATATGATTCCTTTTCAGGCCCTAATCTGTAATTTAGTCAAAAGTAGCTCTTTTCTAAAATTTCTTTGGATGAGCAAAATAATGCCTCCACAAAGATGTGATCCTGCAAAAATGTTATGTTGCATAGCAAAAGAGAGTTAGTACTGCAGCAGACCTTAAAATATGGAGATTATCCTTGTTTATCTGAGTGGGTCCACTGTAATCACAAAGGTGCTTAAAGTGGAAGAGGGAAACAGAAGAATCAGGGTCAAAAGAAAATGTAACTACAAAAGTCAGACACAGAGAGAAGCAACAGTGCTGGCTTTGATGACAGAGGAAGAGACCGTTGAGCCAAAGAATGTATACAGTCTCTAGAAGCTGGAAAAGGAAAGGAAACAATTTTCTCCCACAGAATAAAGAAAGCAATTCTGCCCTAGTGATACCTTGATTTTACTCCAGAGAGATCTATATCAGATTTCTGCACTACATGCAGCAGTATTTACAACAGCTAGGTCATGGAAGCAACCTAGATGTCCGTCAACAGATGAATGGATAAAGAAGTTGTGGTACATATATACAATGGAATATTACTCAGCCATATAAAGGAATACATTTGAGTCAATTCTAATGAGGTGGATGAACACAGAGCCTATTATACAGAAGGAAGTAAGTCAGAAAAAGAAAAATACTGTATATAACTGCATATATATGGAATCTAGAAAGATGGTACTGATGAGCCTGTTTGCAGGGCAGTGGTAGAGATGCAGACACAGAGAACAGACTTGTGAACACAGTTGGGGAAGGAGAAGGTGGGACGAATTGAAAGAGCAGCATGGAAACATATATATTACCATATGTAAAATGAGTAGCCAGTGGGGATTTGCTATATGGCACAGGGAGATTAAACCAATGCTCTGTGACAACCTAGAGGGATGGGATGGGGTGGGAGGGGAAAGGGAGTTTCAAGAGGGAGGGGATATATATATATACTTACAACTGATTCATGGTGATGTATGGCAGAAATCAAAACAATATTATAAAGCAATTATCCTCCAATTTACAATAAATAAATTTTTAAAAAGATTTCTGCACTACAGAAATGTAATATGATAAATTTGTATTGTTTTAAGTCACTAAGCTTGCTATAGCTTGATTTTTTAAGCCACAATGCTAACTTGTTAAAACAGCAATAGATAACACACTACTCATACCCATCTAATTTTCCTCTTTACTTTCCAAATCTCCAGCCTCTCCAGATGGGGGATTAAAACCTGCATATCTGAGTCCTCTCCTACCATTGCATCTTCTGTTTTCCCTCATCATCTCCTAAGGCCAAAAGAGGTAGACTTTTCCCCCAATTTTGAGGTGTCTTCCTTTTAACAGAGTAGCAAGGTTAAATTCTCTAGTCATATACAGAAAAAAAACCAGAAAGGTAAATTCACCAAGCCTGGTATATCAACATATACCAAAGAAAGAAATAAATAATTTAGAAACTCTACACATAATAATTGCTGAAAAGCAATCACTAGCTTTTTCCACCATGAAAAGAAACATGTTAAACATGGGAAATTAAAATTTTATTGTTTAACTTACAAAAATATTATCCTGTTGACTTTGGAACTTCCTGTGACTGATTTTCTCCAGAGAGACTGTAAGATGGCAATCCTGATATGTATCATCATGTACTGATTCAGTGTCAGTTTCATCCTTGAAGATAAGTTTAAAACAACAAGAGAAAGTCAGTGATGACTGTTATTATTGTTCATTTATTATTTTGATGATTACGTTAACTTATAACTGACAATCACAGCTGGTGTAAATATTATTATTAACGCATTTAACAACTATTCATTCAGTCCCTACTATATGAAAACTCATGGCCAGTCATTATGCTTTATTTAAAAAGAGGAAAAATTGAAGGATAATAAAAGATTTCCTGATAAATATTAATTTCTTTATAATTTTTCTACATGCAAGTAAAACTTCTTTGTTTCTTAGGCTATAAATAAAAGGGTTGAGCAGGGGAATTATAATCGTGTAGAACAGTGAATACATTTTATCCTGATACTGATCCTGGCCAGACCCAGGACGCACATACATGAAGAAGAGAGTGCCATAGAACAAGGAAACAGAGAGAAGGTGGGCGCTGCACGTGGAGAAGGCTTTGCTCTTTCCCTTTTCTGACTTCTTTCTCAGGATAGCAAAGAGGACACAAGTGTAAGAAACTATGATAGTCATAAAAGTAGAAGCTTGTATAAAAGAGGCAGAAATAAAAAGCACCAAAGCATTAATAGATGGATCAGTGCAAGAAATTGTGAAAAGTGGCAAGATTTCACAGTAGAAATGGTGTATTATATTAGACTTGCAGAAAGTTAATCTAAATAATAATCCTACATGTATTATAGGATGCAGAAAACCAACTACATATGATGTACTTATCAACCAAGTGCAGAGTCTGTTGGACATCACCACTGGATAAAGCAAGGGGCTGCATATTGCTACATAGCGGTCATAGGACATCATTACCAGGAGGAAACATTCTGTGGTGGCACTGAAAGCAAAAATATAGAACTGGGTGATGCATTCAACGAAGGATATATGATCTTTAGAAAAAAAATTCATAAGCATCTTAGGAGTCACAGAAGATGAAGAGCAAGCATCTGCAAAGGCCAAGCTGCCCAGGAATGAGTACATGGGGGTGTGAAGATGGGAGTCCTTCCAGATGAGAAAAATCAGTCCAAGATTGCCCACCATGGTGGTGAGGTAGATGACCAGGAATACCAGGAATAGGGGGATCTGCAGCCCTGGGAGATCTGTGAGTCCTGTGAGAACAAATTCTGTCACCAGAGTCTTGTTTGCCTCCATCATATCCACTCAGGTTGATCACTGCAATGGAGAATTGAAATTAAAAAAATTATCAATATTCATGAAAACATGTATTGGATGGTAATGTCTTCCTCTGTTTCTGATGCTCTGACTGAAGTAGTGTCTCTCTTTTTAAAAACACACTTCAGAGTATTATGAATTGGACACGACTGAACAACTACGTGATGTGATAAATGTTATAAATAATTTTCAGAAGCAAAGTCTTTTATAAAGGTATATGTATATATATATACACATACATATGTGTGTGTGTGTGTGTGTGTGTGTGTGTGTGTGTGTGTACTTAAAGGCTTATGGAGGAGGCTATAAACACCAGTTAACTTAGTCCATAACTTGTCACTCATAAATATCTTAAAACTGAATGTATTGTATTAACACTGAAACTTTGAACAGAATTAAGAGTAAGTATATCATGCATTTTATACTAAAATCTCTAAAAATTCAGACTGGTTCAAAAAATTTTTCATTCTTTCAAAAGAAACTCTTTCATGTATTTTCTACTTAACCAAAAAGTAGGCTATACCTTTATATAGCCTATATATCACATATATATGTTTTTTTCATCCTAAGACATGAATAAGACAGTAAGTTAAAATCCCACTTTTGCTGATTCCTATCCGTTATCATTTTGCTGTTTGATCATATATTAATGAAATTACCCCATATTCCTAATAGACTCTTTTGATGATATATTCATCAAAACCACCCAAATTTCAAATATATTCTTGTTAATTTTATCCAATAAACTCCCATACATGATCATAATCATTCAGTCCATCATCAAACATTTTTATTGCTCCTAACCTAGAATATCATCATGCTTGGCTCAGTCAAATATAGAACCTCTAACTCAGGTATGATACTAAGATGCTGAAATAACTCATCTTTTAAGAAGAAAAAGAAACCTGACACTAGCCGCTCATCTGCAAATTTGAAAAGGATCTAAAAGATGTTGTTAAACATGCCAAGTAAACAATGATCATTAAGTTAACCGAGAATGTTTCTAATATATCAGAGGCTCATAATACTAAAACAATTGTAGCATTTTTTTTTCCTGCCTGTTTGAGATAAGAACTAGAAATTTCAAAATCAGAGTGGATTAAAACATTACAGAAGACACTATAGTAAAAAAGATTAGCCTGTGTTTTTGAGCTGTTTCAATTTAAGTAGTAAAAATTATAAATGTTGTTTAAATGCAAATCAAAAAAGGAAAAAGATCAACAACATTAATAGGAAACCACTAACATGAAGTTATATGTGAATTTTATAATTCTGGGAAGCTAGTGAGAAGGCTGGATCCTGTGGAAACCCAGGGGGTAAACCTAAGTCTACATCATCATAATTCATTTCATTAATGACAAATTAAGAGGAATTCTGAACATAAAATGTGTTTTGTGTACCCAAATCCCTGCTGCAGAGTCTACTCAATTAAAAACAGCTGATCTAAGTACATAACCCTGCAAGGGAGTACTCACAGTTATTGGATTCACAACTCCTGCTTTTCAATGACTCAGCCAAGCGGGAGTCATTCCAATGCAGATTTTTATTTCTCTAACGTAATCACCAATTCTGTACAAGGTTGTTGAAGATTTCTCTGCCAAGTCTCTGCTGGCCTAAAATGTTTTCTTAAAGTGCCTACTTAATAATTCAAAGAGAGGACACCATGTGGAAAATTTAAGAAATACAGATTTTGTGAAAACTTCAGTTCTGACACAATTAATCTTTGAACTGTAAGTATAGATAAGAATTGGGATATTTTCTACAGAAAGGAATCTAGAAATTGTTTTTCCCTTTGAAAAGAGAGGCTATGTTAAGAAAAAAATCCTTCTACATCTTCACAGAGAATAGGAAAAGAGATGGTTGGGGATTAACATTAGACTTAAAAGTACAAACAGAGTTAAATTGGCAGTGATTATTAAGTAAGCACACTGCTGTCAAATCACTGAAAGGAGCATACTATCCTGATTTACACTCTGCCTAGAATATATGATGTGGCTCTGGGCAGATGTGGTCAACTCCATCTTTCTGACTATTTCCAGAGAAGTACAAAGTAAACAAGAACCAGGATGAAATCAAAGACATAGACTGTCCTAACAGCTCCATAACCCTATGATTCTTCACTGTTGGAAAATCTTCCAGATTCTGTGAAACTACAGTAAAGGCCAGAATGAATTCCACTTTTACAGATAAAAATATTAAATAGATTTATTCTATGGCTCATTATTCTGGAAAAGAAAATTTTCACAAAAGTGTAACCAATTTTCTGAAGTTAATTTTCTGCCTCTGAATTACTAAATGGTTATGCACTGAATGACCTCATTTTAAGATTCTCATCTATAGTGCACTGAATTTTCTAAGGAAAATAAGCCCACAAATTATGAAACTATGAGTCCTCTTTGCTATTTAGTAAGTAGCATAGCATAGTGGTTAAGAACTCTGTATGTAATAGCATGAATTCAAGCCTTTATTCTCCAAGTATACAGATTTTTATCCACAGGGTTTAGAGAATATAATGTATATTTATTCAGTTTAGGATTACTTTGTTATATTTGGTAGATAAATCAGCTGAAAATAATTTTAAATCTTTTAACAGTTGATGAAAGACTCTAGGTACTAAAAGTAAATTTGTGACTCAGCGCAAGCGGCTGCGATGGCCAGGCTAGTGCACTCAGCACAAGAGGCTGAGATGGCCGGGCCAGCGCACAGGCCGAGAGGAGCTACCACACATTGGAGGACAGAGACAGCAGCTGAGAGTGTCAAGCTGTGACGGCACAGGAACAGCTGAGAGGAGTCACCCCACTTCCGAGGTCAGGGGCAGCAGCCGAGAGTGCCAGGCTGCGACAGCACAGGAACAGCTGAGAGGAGCCACCCCCCGTCCGAGGCCAGTGTCGGGGGCCGGGAAGCTCAACCCGCATCCAAGGAGTGGTGGCTGCACTGGCGCAGGAGGGCCTAGAGGAGCTGTCCCATGTTGAAGGTCAGGAAGGGCAGCAGTGAGGAGACACCCTTTGTCCAAGGTAAGGAGCAGAGGCTGTGCTTTGCTGGAGCAGCTATGAAGAGATATCCCATTTTCAAGAGAGAAGAAATCCAGCTCCACCCACCAGAACTCCAAAACAAGCCTCTCTAACCAAGAAACCTTGNAACCACTCAAGTACTGTGAGATCTGACAGAGGAAGGGGGATCACATAATAGAACCGAGAAGGAATAACCAAGATGCAAGAAAAAACAAGCAAGTCCAGGAACCCAGAGGGCAGGTGAGGAAAAGATTTCAAGTAGGAGGAAGAAATCAGGTGTGTCGCCGTTTCCAACAGATCTGGTAAGATAAGCAGAGACTAGACCACTGAAATCACATCCTCCTGGTTGCTGTAGGACCAGAGCACTTTCACTGACCCGTGTGATGTGAACTGTGAATCCCCAGCCTAGACTTGGGGTTGGAAAATTACGCCCACTGAGCTGTATTCGTCCCACCAAATGGTTTTTACAGTGTTTAATTGAGGGGTGGGGGAGGGACAGATTTCATGAGAACATGAAAACACTATGAAATTCAAACATCAGTATCAACAAGCAAGTCTTACTGCTACACAGCCACACACACATACACACACACACACACACACAAAGAAATTATAGTGTTTCTCACACTCATTTAGCACAGAATGTTTTTTTCACAAAACATAGCCAAGAATTGCTTCGGGAAATACTTATGTAGATAATGGTACTTAACAAAGAGAACAGGCTCAGGTAGTTGTGAGTGCTAGGGTCAAGAGCCAGGGCCCTGGATCTCATGAGATCACAAACTTTGACCATGATGGCATCCTTCAGCAGCCCAAGTGACAGCCGCTTACGAGCAGTAGCTTCCACGTCCTGGCTATTGTAAATAGTGCTGCAATGAACACTGGGGTGCTTGTGTCTTTTTAAATTATGATTTTCTCAGGGCATGTGCCCAGTGTTTGTGCTGATGTACTGCAGAGACCACCACAGCACTGTAAAGCGATTATCCTCCAATTAAAGATAAAGAGAGAGAGGAAGAAAATACGTACACTTTGAGAAGAAAAGACCAAAAAGACCAGCAACTTTTCTCACATTTCTTCTATTGACTGGCTCTTTGCGGAAGAAGAAAGCTTACTGGCCCAGAAATACATGAAAAAAATTGCTCGGACTTCTTTAGCCATTAGGGAAATTAAAATTAAACCTAAAAGATCGATTAGGTAACATTTAGAAACCTGATTATATTAAAGTCAAAAAAGATTTTAAGAAATAAGAGCTCTCATTCACTGTTAGTGAGGTTGTAAATTGGTGAAACCATTGTAAGCATTATGGTCGTCTCCTATAAATTTGAAGATGTGAAATTGTTCATCTTAGAGGTTTTATTCCTAGGTATTTATCCTAAAGAAACTGGTACGTATGAACACAAGAAAATATTGACCAAAATTCACTGCAGAATTGCTTATAATAGATTATTTATCATAGGAAAATAAGAAATAATGTCCATCATCAAAAGAATAAATAAATAAAATGTTAATGGTCCACACATTGAAGTATTGTATGGCACTTAAAAATGAATTGACTAGGACTATATCTATTGACATAATAAATCTAAGCATAATGTGGAGAGAAAAAAGTATTTTGCAGACATAAAGGCATAATTTAACACCATTTTTGTTTTCTGAAATGTGCAAAAAATTGTAGATTATTTATGAATATAAAAGCATAACTGTATACAGTGATAAACATTAAATAGGGGATGAAAGGAAAGGTAAAGATTTATTACTTTATTCTATATATTTGTAATATTTATAATATTTTATATTAAACACATATTTTAAAGAGGAAATACTTGCCCCAAAAAACATAGGAGGTGTTAATACATGGGCTAAGAGAAGAGGAAACCCAAATCAAAATAAGCAGAATCAAGCAATAACACAAGATATGCAGTGTCAAGGAGACAAATTAATTTGAGGAAATTTAAGAATTTCCTTCACGCTGTATTCCTGGGAAGAAAACAGCATTCCTCTTCAGTCCTAGCAAACAGTCGGCTGTCAGTGACTTGCTCACCTTTTATTTTCCAGTCGAAGAACTTGAATTTCACTATCATACCCATGCACTGGCACTTTGCATTACAGAGGGACTATTTCTACTCAGTATGTGCAAAGTATCTTCAGCCTCCTATGTGGCCATAATTTAACATAATTCCTTACCCCCTGCCCAAGGCTAATTTGTTCCCTTATTTATCTGGCTGCTCACCATATTAAACCTTAAATTGAACCACTTGATTGATATCAATGGAATAAACCATCATCTTAAAATATGATTATTTATTTGACAAAATAATCATTGAATTTTATTTGTACTCTGGCAATCTGTACACATTTGGAAAGGGAAAGATTCCTTTCTGGATTAAACTAATCATCTTTGTTCTCATTAAGCATATTATTTTGCTGAGTCGCTAAATATATTCAAATGATATTGTGTTGGATTAAGGGGACTTAAAGCCTAACCTCACTTCTCTGTCTGTGTACGACTGCCGCTGCGAGTTTATTTGAGTCCAGGATCAAGCATCCCACTAAGAACCTTCCCTGCAAAGAGGGACTAGAGGATGGGAACGGAAAAGGAAACAATCTGCTTTGTTTTTCTTGAATGGCTGATGATCCAGACAGATGTTTGCCTCTAAATCATGTCAATCCACTTAACCTACTAAAACAAAGGACACAGCCCTGAAAGCAATGTCTCTCTTTCTTCCTTGATACCTTTTTACCTGGCACTCTAATTACTTTTAAAAGGACACGTGAAGAAGCAGTATTGCTAACAGCATTGGTTGTGTCCATCCACATTTCTTTCTTTTGGAAGAGATGATCCTGGCTTCCCAGTTGGTTTTCTTCACCTGCCTCTGGGTCACACTGATGCCAAATGCTTCTGCTGTCGCTGAAATCAAGACGCCCCACCCACGCTGCTCCTCTTCAATGGAACAGACTCGGTAAGACAGCCATACTATAGTCCCAATTTCTCTCACCAGCTGCCTCTGCTGCTGCTGCTGCTGCTAAGTCGCTTCAGTCGTGTCCGACTGTGTGCGACCTCGTAGACGGCAGCCCACCAGGCTCCCCCATCTCCGGGATTCTCCAGGCAAGAACAGTGGAGTGGGTTGCCATTTCCCTCTCCAGTGCATGAAAGTGAGGCAGTCATGTCCGACTCTTAGCGACCTCATGGACTGCAGCCTACCAGGCTCCTCCGTCCATGGGATTTTCCAGGCAAGAGTACTGGAGCGGGATGCCATTGCCTTCTCCAACCAGCTGCCTCAGACCTATGGAAATATATCTTTAATGGTAGCACACATTTGTGGCAATGACTGTCCCTAGAGAGAGTGCTCACTCATCAAAATAAATCACTTCTGGTTATCATAGAAAGAACAGAATCTGGGGTCCAGGCTGACATTTACGTGCTTAATTTTATTCAAAGTAGTTAAAGGGCTCTTGGATGAGTCTTCTCTCAGGGATTGTATTTCTCCAATGAGCAATGCATTTATTAACAATGACATGAGTTTAATGTTCCACCAAAAATTTTGGAGTAGAAATTAGTCTAAGTACCGATTTCTGATGTCAAATACCTGCAGAGTGTATATAGTTCTGTATATTGATGAGACAGTACTGAAAGGCATCAAAGCCATTTGTTGTTTTTCAAGATTCATTTTCCATTTGGAAAATTGTCTTTGAAATATCATCCTGAATGTCAATACATTGTCATTATTATCCTATCATCAATAATCGGGGTATGTTTGGATCTGCTAGTGGAGGGGCCATAGCTCTCTACTAGAAGGACCAGTTCATCTGATTTGCCTGGGGCTCCATGGTCTTTTGGAGAAGGCAATGGCACCCCACTCCAGTACTTTTGCCTGGAGAATCCCACGGATGGAGGAGCCTGGTGGGCTGCAGTCCATGGGGTCGATCAGAGTCGGACTCGACTGAGTTACTTCACTTTCACTTTTCACTTTCATGAATTGGAGAAAGAAATGGCCACCCACTCCGTTGTTCTTGCCTGGAGAATCCCAGGGACAGGGGAGCCTGGTGGGCTGCCATCTGTGGGGTCGCACAGAGTCGGACACGACTGAAGTGATTTAGCAGCCACGGTCTTTAGCGTTAGAAGTCCTAGGAGTCCCCTCAGTCTCAGACAAACTAGAACAACTAGTCACCGTAGTACACAGGTAATGCTTCCCTAGTGACTCAGTGGTAAAGAATCTGCCTGCAATGCAGGAGACGCAGGAAGTAAGAGTTCGATCCATGGGTCAGAAGAATCCCCGGAGAAAGAAATGGCAACCCACTCCAGGGTTCTTGCCTGGGAAATCCCATGGACGGAGGAGCCTGGGGGCTGCAGTCCATGGAGTTGCAAAGAATCAGACACAAGTGAGCCACTGAGCATGCATGCAGCCCAGGGCAATGCCTAGTACTACCCAGGTAACTTTAATAACCAGTGAATAACCTCCTGTCCTAGGGAAAGGCTTTCCTTTTCTCCACGTGCAAGATTCCCAAAAAGACCCAGTAGGAGAAATTGAGGAATGAAAGTGAGTGAGATCACCCAGCCAACCTTGGTGACATATGTTTCAGCCAGATTGCCCTCACATTTCGAATATTTATGAAGCACTCACTATAAGATCAGGAAAGGGAACATAAAAATTTAATAAGTCCTTCGGAAGCCTCAGGTTTAATGACCAAAAACAAAAGCACTGTGGGGGAGTGGGGAGGAGGGGTCGCTAGAGTCCTGACTCCTGCTCTGCTCTTAGAAATCAAAAACCATCTCCTATACTTCCCTTCCAGACTTGGCTTCCACACTCAGATCTGCGATGTTAAGAAGTCTTGTCCCGTTTAAACACTTTCTGTCCTCCCCGAGGCAATTAGGCAAACTATTTAGGAAATGTGAGGCTATCCAACCAGGCTGTGTGTTTTTTTCAGGCTGCTTATAAAATCTAGTATGTTTTAGTAGTATATTGTATCTAATTTTGAAACAAACTGAGATTGTTTAAAATATCCTCTGTGACTTAAACAGTAGGGGGTTTGACCAGTTTGTTCAGTGGATGTGTAGATAAGAAGGGAGATAGTCATAGGGACTCACTAGTCTCACCAGCCCACTATTGGTGGGAGAATTGCTGGAGAAAAATCTGGCATGTGTATTTTGTAGGTGCCATTTAACGGACAAGAAGAAAACATCTTTCTTTGTAGTGGTGTGAGAATTTCTCTTATGTTAAGATTCTCATTTTTAGACTCCAGTTAAATGAAGAGGGAACCCTGGGCTTTCTACTCTATGGGGCCAAGAATGTTTGTTTTCACTTCTCTATGTCCTAAGTGATAAGCCACAATATGATTCATTAAAATTTATACCTACCTCTTTTGTTCTTCAAAGAAAAATCCTCTAGGACTCTAGAGATGGCATAAAATACACACCCTGGTTCAGAAGCAGCCACTTAAGATGAAAGCCATGCATTTCCCCAGTGAACAGAGTAATGCAGCCAGCCAGCTTCTGTGCTGTCACTCAGCACCCTTTCAGGCAGATTTTAAGGCATTTTGACAAAAATACAGAAATTACTGTGTAAGATAGTTTATAGAGTAAGGAACCCAGGATAATTTAGACCTTAGTATATGAATAAATGCTGTGAGGTTCTTTACCCCACACTTGATCTGATTATCAATAATTAAATAAGTAATGAATTAATAATCCACTCTTTCATTAGTTCAGTTCATTTCAGTTGTTCAGTCATGTCCAACTCTGCAACCCCATGGACTGCAGCACGCCAGGTTTCCCTGTCCATCACCAATTCCCGGAACGTGCTCAAACTCATGTCCATCAAGTCAGTAATGCCAACTCATAATGCAAGAGAACTAATAGAATGAACGGGGAAAGAAGACTTGATCTTTCTTTGAAAATTAGGAAATATATTTGTATAAATTAGGTCACATTTATGTACATTATTTTGAGCCAGTTTTCCTACAGTCAGGCCGTTTATCCTTAAATAAGCTATTAACTATTTACATTCAGAATATAATTTTGCTTTTTGCCCAAAGACTCCCTTTTTTATCCAAATA
The DNA here is from genome assembly GCA_006410615.1 of Neotragus moschatus. NCBI lineage: Eukaryota > Metazoa > Chordata > Mammalia > Artiodactyla > Bovidae > Neotragus > Neotragus moschatus. Next base: position 999,930 of record SJYA01000062.1, on the reverse strand, counting down.
CTTTAAAAATCTTTCATCCAAAGATTCCACTTTTATTTCTTGAAAACAGAGTAGGGGAGAGGAGGAGTTGGTGAATAAATTAGGTATGGGAGGGGAAAATGTTCCTATTTGGCCTGGGGGAGAGATCTGGCTCCCCAGTGATGCAAAGAAGATTAGGCATCCAGACTTACTGAATATTTATTCATCCTTTCAGCAATTGTATTGAGTGCCTTCTGTAATGACAAGTATTGGGTTGGGAGTTAAGAAGAACATACTGGCTCAGCTTTAAGAGTAATCAGCAGAGTGCCCAGTTCCTGTGTAAATCAGCTTGCAAGAGCCAGTTGTGAAATTTTCAGGCTGCTAAAAGTAAATTTATTAAAAATTAATTTATAGAGACATACAATTAAATTATTTTTAATAAAAGTAATAAATACTTAAAGTTCACCATTTCCTAACTACTTTACTACGTTACTATCGTGTATTGTTCGCCACTATTTATAGCTATTTATGTCTGGAAGAAATGCCACACTATGCTGTAATATATTATGCTGTGTTATTGTTGTTCAGTCACTCAGTCACATCCAACTCTTTGCAACCCCATGGACTGCAGCACGCCAGCCTTCCCTGTCTTTCACTATCTCCTGGAGTTTGCTCAAATTCATGTCCGCTGAGTCGATGATGCCATCTAACCATCTCATCTTCTATTATCTCCTCCTCCTGCACTCAACGTAGTATAGTACATACTACATAGTATAGTGTAACTGTATATGGTATACTGGTACTATGTATACTATACATGAGTGTATAGTAGAGTGTGGTATATACTGCGTAGTATACAACTATATAGAATAGTATACTACTGTATAGGTGGTATTGTGTATTACGCTAATATAGAATATTCTCTGTCATATCCATAGCTTGAAATCAGCTATGATGACAGTGTCGAAATCAGCAAACACTACAAACAGGGCTTTTTTTCCTGGGGAGTCTCTTGTTAAACATTTACTAGCACATTGAGAACCTAATGTAGACGCCAGGAGTGTCCTGCTGCTGCTGCTGCTGCTGCTGCTGCTGCTGCTGCTAAGCTGCTTCAGTCATGTCCAACTCTGTGCGATCCCATAGACAACAGCCCACCAGGCTCCCCCGTCCCTGGGATTCTCCAGGCAAGAACACTGGAGTGGGTTGCCATTGCCTTCTCCAGGGCATGAAAGTGAAAAGTGAAAGTGAAGTCGCTCAGTCGTGTCTGACTCTGAGTGACGCCATGGACTGCAGCCCACCAGGCTCCTCCATCCATGGGATTTTCCAGGCAAGAGGACTGGAATGTCCTAGAGATTGTCAATTCAAACTGCTATGCAAGTAATACAGTAGTGACTGGCAGCGACTGAGGCAATTATAGGCTCAATGTTCCTCTGGGGGCAGAGGCTGGTCGGGTCAAGACTTTTCATCTTGGAAGAGAACTTCAGCCTGGTGTCACTAGATTTCCTGATTTTTCAAAAGAAAAATTCAGATTTTCATGCAAAATTTTCCAATTTAATACAAAGGTTTTCTTTCAGTAATGACTAAAAGCAGAATCATTTTTTCCAGGAAAGGGAAGAAGACAGAAGACGAAGGGGCTTCAAATGATTCTTAGATGGAATCAGACCAAGTTCTGAGCTAAATCTGGTTCTCTGTCATAAATTAACCTCCTTATGAAGCACATTTGCTTCTCTTGCCTTTGTCTGTTCTATTTGTCCTCATTTGATTAACCTTTCTACGTGTATGCTTTTTCTTTTCAAGTCAGGGGTCTTCAAATTGGACACTTATGCTCCTAGAGTATAATGTTTCCCTAAGGGTGCATGCAAGCTCTCAGAGGCACATGTGAGCATGAAAAGTTTTAAAATAATTATTTCTGGATCTCTGACTTCCTCTGACCTCTTTCCTAAAACGGATCCTCCTGAAAATTTGCCTGCAGTCTTCTCTGTAGCCTCTCTTTAATGATTGCTCTGTCCCAGTTGACAAAATAAAAGCACACACACCTCTTCCTTCGTCTGAATCTTAACTATGTGTGTTACACGAGTGGATAAAACCCGCCTGGGTACAAAGAATCCATTACAGATGTTGTTGTTAACGTAGCTGATGACTTTAGTTTAAGTAACACATCCTTTTCCAAATTGAGCGTTTTCCTTTTTTTCTGGTTTTTTTTTTTTTTTTTTTTTGCTTTCAACAATATTGAAGAAAGAACCCACTTAATTTGTCAGGTTATAAATCATTAGAAAGAATTCTTGATGATACACCACAATGTGAGTTTTGAAAAATAAGTAAGAAGTTGTTTAAGTTATAGTCCTGAAACAAAATTTCTTCCAATTCTATGTCCATGAACAAGGTTCTTCTGTATTTTCATCTATAGAAGTGAAAAATAGGATCAAGGAACTGTAAAGCAAAACCATGAGATATCGCCTCACATCTATTAGAAGGGTTTTATCAAAAGAGACAAGAAATAACAAGTGTAATGAGTAACATCCATACACAGATACACAAAATAGGGGAAATGTACCATCACTTTGTTAAGAAATACTTCCCCAATAAAATATAATCATAATTTTAATAATTATTTATCAACATTTATATGAGTTATGTTTTGCCCCACTTTTAATAGTCACAGAGGCTACAAAAGAATTTCTTTCAATGTGTATACATGTCTTCTCAGAAAGAAGTATGATAGGTGATAAAATTCAATGAAGAAAATAAAATGGAAATGCAAGTTTCAAGAAAACAAAGAATGAGAAGACAAAACTTCTGGTTTTTAAAGAGGAGCTTATTCATGTATTTTAAAATGCATATTTTGAGTATTTCAGGTTCATTGGATACATTTAAACGAGGAATATAAATTTTATTTTAAATTATCAATATTTAATTTTAAATGTTATGATGAAAAAATTGACAATGACTACTTAAATATACGTGAGATTTTCAAATTTATTTCAGAGGGTGTCTAAGCCACATAAACCTTTTTGAGAAATAGATGGTGTATAAAGTCAAAAATAAGTAAACATAGGACATCCCACTACACATAAGTAGAGCCCTCAGGTAAGGAAAGGTGTGTGTGCTTGCAGGTCCTGCCAGGAGTGCCATTCACGCATCCACGCTCAGTCACTCAGCCATGTCCAACTCTGCCATCCCATCGGCTGTAGCCTGCCAGCCTCCTCTGTCCATGGGATTTCCCAGTCAGGAATATTGGAGTGGTTGCCATTTCCTACTCTGGGGGATCTTCCTGACCCAGGGATCGAACCCTGTCTCCTGCTTAGCAAGCAGATTTGTAACCATTGTGCCACCTGGGAAGCCTCTTGCCTTTTGTAGCAGGCTGCATGTTCATTGTTCTGGGGATTCTTTATTTATTTTTTTTTTTATTTTTTGAGGATTACAATTCTGGAAATTTATTAGATTTTTTTTTTTTTTTTTTTTTTNGGATCGAACCCTGTCTCCTGCTTAGCAAGCAGATTTGTAACCATTGTGCCACCTGGGAAGCCTCTTGCCTTTTGTAGCAGGCTGCATGTTCATTGTTCTGGGGATTCTTTATTTATTTTTTTTTTTATTTTTTGAGGATTACAATTCTGGAAATTTATTAGATTTTTTTTTTTTTTTTTTTTTTTGTCCATTAGGGAAGCTACATGCAAAAGATACAACATACAGAATAACACAACTCCCAGACAGGGACAGGGTGATATTTGGGGGAGGGGCATTCTGTCTTTGCTTTTCCATGTTCTATTTTTAATTTTTTTTTGTTCCTCTGGATGGAATTTCTGAGATGGGTATTCTGGGAATTCTTAATTAAGATTCATCCCTTCCAATCTCTGGAGGGCTATGCTTTTGAAAAGAGTACTAGAGATTGCCATTGTGTTATATTACTAAAGAAGTTCACAAATTTCCATGAATTTCCACCCAAGGTAACATTCCAATTTTTCTTAAAATAATAACCAGCTAGCTTCTATAAAACGTCTATTATTTTCCAGACCAGTAGTTCTCCTGAGAAATTGTTATAAATGCAAATTCTCATATCCTAAAACTATGGAATCAGAAACTCTGGGCATGGAGCCCAGCAAACCTGGTGATTGAGATTCATACCAAAGAATATAGTACTTACAAAACATGTGGTATGGGGCCTGAACACAATAGGCATTTAATAAAAACTAGCTGCTATTACTTGTTCAATCTATGGATCATTCTAGCTCCTTGAAAGAGGTTTTCTAGTTAAGAGATCCTTGGAAGAAATAGTTCTCTGTGTCAATTATTCATAGGATTAAATGACTTGTGTTTAAAATCAAACTCATTTGTCTTCTACACAAAATCAGATTTGTTCTTCCAACTTCCCTATTTCTATCAATGGCAAAAATGCATACATAAATCTCTGAGGGTTTCAGCCAGAAACGTCTGTACTTAAAGATCATGGTGGGTGCTCTCCGGTGCCCATAAACCTGGACATATTTCTTAAACCAGCTGCTTCAGGATGTGAAATTCTCACCATCAAAGTATTAAGTTAAGAAATTGTGTCCACAAGTATTATGTTAAAAATTGATGTGTATTTCCTGAAGAAGACATGTATCAATGCAAAAGCCAATCAAGAAAGAGTAACTAGGACTTGCCTAGCAGAGCCCTCAGCGTCTTGTGTTATTGCTGCTGCTGACGATGACAGTGATGGTGACAAGAATGTTCTTTTTAAAAAAATAATTTCATTTGTTTATTTATGGCTGTGCTGGGTCTTCGTTGCTATGTGGGCTCTCTAATTGCAGCGAGCCTGGTTACTCTCCAGCTGCGAGCTTCTCATTCTGGTGGCTTCTCTTGTTGCAGTTGCCACGCTCCATGCACAACAGTTGTGCGTGGGCNTTTGTTTATTTATGGCTGTGCTGGGTCTTCGTTGCTATGTGGGCTCTCTAATTGCAGCGAGCCTGGTTACTCTCCAGCTGCGAGCTTCTCATTCTGGTGGCTTCTCTTGTTGCAGTTGCCACGCTCCATGCACAACAGTTGTGCGTGGGCGTCGTTGCCCCATGGCATGCGGGATCTTCCCAGACCAGGGATGGAACCTGTGTCTCCTGCATTGGCAGGCGGACTCTTTACCACTGAGACACAGGGGAGCCCAGGAATGTTCTTCTGGAAGAGAGGCTGAGCAAGGTCTCAGGCACCTGGGACAAGAAGTCGGCTGCATGTCACTTAGAGAGTTAAACATGTCTGGGAAGTATGTGTCACAGGAAATGAGTCAGGGGAACCCAGCAACTGGCCTGAGTTCAGAGCCCAGGGAGCCACGGGCTTCGCTCCCAGGTCAGATCTCCACGCACACCGGAAAGGCCATGCACTTTGCCTTGGCCCTAGGAAGTGTGCCTGCTTCACCAATGGACCAATCTTAGGTCCAGTCAACTGGTCACCTTTTTTCCCCTGGGATTCTTCTCCATGCCCATAGCCCTCCCTCAGTTCCAGAATCTACTACAAAGATTCTTCCTCGAATCCCAAGCAGCACCTATACTTTTTGCACACTTTGTAAAGCACTGTTTTCATCAGTTTACAATTTTCAGGTCTTTCGTTTTGATTTTCTTAACATTACTTTAGTGCAAGAGGTAGTTTAACTTCTGTGACTCCAAGAATCACTCAGGTACCACGTTGAATGCAGATTCCTAGGCCCTGTGTCCCCTGGTTCTGATTTAGTTGATCTGGGTTGGGGTCCATGGATCTGAATGTTGATCATCTCCACCCAGGTGCTGGTGACCAGGTTTCCCTACTAAAAACCACATTGTCAGGCCCACATCCACACTCAAGTGTGTCATTCAAGGAACTTTACCTTACCTGTCCCACCCTTGTGAAATAAAGAGTCAGTGTTGGCTGATCTTTGTCNTCTGGGTTGGGGTCCATGGATCTGAATGTTGATCATCTCCACCCAGGTGCTGGTGACCAGGTTTCCCTACTAAAAACCACATTGTCAGGCCCACATCCACACTCAAGTGTGTCATTCAAGGAACTTTACCTTACCTGTCCCACCCTTGTGAAATAAAGAGTCAGTGTTGGCTGATCTTTGTCTGTATGTAATATGAACTGAGAAAATGAGCTTTATGTGTATAGTTTGGAGCATACCATGTTGAGCACAGAAAGCTAAACTAAATCAAAATGTCCAGAAGCACATGTATCTCAAAAGCAATTTTCTCCCTTGGAGGTACAGCANTAAATGGCATCACTGACTCGATGGGCATGAGTCTGAGTGAACTCCGGGAGTTGGTGATGGACAGGGAGGCCTGGCATGCTGCGGTTCATGGGGTCGCAAAGAGTCAGACACGACTGAGTGACTGAACTGAACTGAACTGGATCTGACTCTTTTGCAACCCCAGGGACTGTAGCCCACCAGCTCCTCTGTCCATGGGATTCTCCAGGCACGAATACTGGAATGGGGTACCATTCCCTTTTCCAGGGTATCTTATCGATCTAGGGATTGACTCACATCTCCTGTACTGCAGGAGGATTCTTTACCACTGAGCCAACAGGGAAGCCCCTCTGACAACATGCTTTCCATTAAGATGCTTAAGAACTCCAATAAATGTTGTGTTCAGGTTCTTATAGGACTGTAGTTTATTCAACTTGGGGAGGACTGCTTTAACAAAAACAGTATAAATATATGGGTATAAAATCAATCATAAAAGTGAATATTTATTTACAGTGAAAGAAAAAGCAAACTAAAATACCAGAAAAAAAATCAAAATAAAATACCAGACCATGAAGTTTCAGGTCCCTCTCAATTGAGATCATCTTAGGTGATTTACCAGAGTGCTCAGGTAGAAATGTGTCCCACTTATCACCTGTTTCCTCTCAGCAACTTGAATACTTGATGGTTTTCAGAAACTCTCAGCATTCACCAGAGTCCAGGAGAGGAGAGNAAATACCAGACCATGAAGTTTCAGGTCCCTCTCAATTGAGATCATCTTAGGTGATTTACCAGAGTGCTCAGGTAGAAATGTGTCCCACTTATCACCTGTTTCCTCTCAGCAACTTGAATACTTGATGGTTTTCAGAAACTCTCAGCATTCACCAGAGTCCAGGAGAGGAGAGGCTCTGTGACGGAAACTCAGTAGCTTCATTTTGAATCTACCTGAAGATATAATATAAGCCATTCAGGCACAGGTTGTTAACACCTATGGAAACCAATGGAGACTGATAGTACTGACTGGTCATCCTGAATCATATTTCTGCTGGCCTTGACTTGTCTCTTTTTCTCCCTGCCTAGGACTTTACAATGACTTTTTATCTCAGGCATTACTGGAAAGATGAAAGGCTTGCCTTTCCCAGCAAGACCAACAAAAGTATGACTTTTGATCATAGATTAATCAAAAAGATCTGGGTGCCTGATATCTTCTTTGTCCATTCTAAGAGATCCTTCATCCACGACACAACTGTGGAGAACATCATGCTGCGTGTCCACCCCGATGGAAACGTCCTCTTCAGTGTCAGGTGAGGAGGGCTTGTCTCCTGCCTTGGGCTCCCTTGCACCGCACCATCTACACCAACACTAGGGGGGCTCACTGCAGGCTGAACTCCCAATATCGCTGTGTTTAGTAATGCTGGCGCTTCAGACACAAGCAGAAGATATGACCTTTTTCCTGATTCTAACTCCCAGGTTTTGTTTCTTTAATGGCTTTTAATAATTAGCATTTTGTCTATTCTTTTTAAGATTTATTTCTTTATTCATTGGCTGTGGTGGGTCTTTGTTAACACATGCGGGCTTTCTCTAGTTGTGGAGAGCAGGACTACTTTTCACCATGGAATACAAGCTTCTCATTGCGGCAGCTTCTCTTGTTCCAGAGCACGGGCTCTAGGCCTGTGAACTTCAGAAGCTGTGGCGCCTGGGCTCAGTAGTTGTGGCACACAGGCTTAGTTGCTCCAAGACATGTGGACTCTTCCTGCACCAGGGATCGAGCCAGTGTCCCTTGCAATGCAAGGTGGATTCTCAGCCACTGGACCACCAGGGAAGCCCCTAACTTCCGGGTTTTAAAGAATGATTTCCTAATCTAACTGTACCCACTCTGGGCCTATATTGGAGAATGATAGGAAATAGGGTTGGACAAAATGGAGCTGAATTATCAATAGCCTTAAGAGTCTAACCCACAGTTTTTTAAAGGTACCCAAACTGCTTTTCCTCCTCACCAATGCCACCCCACCCTGCACCCCCCCAAGCAGTCTTGGAATCTTGGATTAACTAAATAATTTTGTTAAGTATGTTCTTCACTCTTCACATGAAGATATAGTCATCATGCACGTTATCTCTAATTTCTCCATTTCAAACTTGCTGAAAATGAAAAACAAAATTTTAATTTAAAATATTTGATCTGTGCTAATGGACCTATCCAAATGATAAATAGGAGTTCTGTATTCTGTTGGATATCAAAAATTTAATAAAATATTTGTTCAGACACTATGCTATAATATCCTTCCATCTTCACTATAACATTTTTTTTTTTTAGCCTAATGAGTCCAGTGCTTACTGACTGACCTACCATAGGTAATCTTAAAAATGTTTGGTAACAAGAAATTCATTTTTTCAAATGTCTTAGAAATCCCAGAAAGATTCAGTAGTAAACTGAAAAAGAAGTTAGCTCTCCAGAGGATATCCATGTCCTAATCTCTGGAACCTAGGAAGGTTACTTTATTGGGGAGTGGGGGAAAACTACACAGATGTGATTAAATAAAGGGTCTTGAGACAAGGAAATTATTCTGGGTTATCTGGGTTGGACTAAATGCAATCATCAGTGTCCTTGTAAGAGAAAGGCAGAGGGAGGATTTGACACACATGGAAGGGTAGGAAGTAGTGTGATGGTGAAGACAGAGACTGGAGTGACGCAACCACCAGCCCAGGGATGCTGGCGACTTCCGGGAGCTGTAAGAAGCAAAGGATGAATCTCACCCTAGAGCTTCGGGAGGAGGCAGGGTCTTTCTGACACCTTGGTTTCAGTCCAGTGATACTCATTTCAGACTTCAGGCCTCCAGAACTGTGAGAGAATACATTTCTGTTGTTTTAAACTGCCAAGTTTATGGTAATTGTTTACAAAGAAAATATGTTCTTTTTAGTCATTAAAAACACCTTGCTCGCTCTAGTACAAAGATTCTGTTAGCAGACATTTTATAAAAAGCTATCAGTGTTTTTTAAAAAATGAAATGAAAGGAAGTACCACTTTCCATAAGAACTTTTACATCAGAGGTAACCTAGGACTCTAACAAGTACTGGAATCAATGCTTAGTAGGAATCAGCAGCTGAACAGCAGCATCTGGCTAAGAAATCAACTGTTTTAAATTAATTTTTTTGATGAGGGGATATCCACTGGAGAAGTAGCTCAGTGAATTGTCCTTACCCTGCACATTCCAAAGAAAGATTTGGCTCTTGCCTGGCTCCTGGGAAATAACCTACAAGCCCTTGGAATATCCTGCCTGATAAGTATGTCTTTGTTTACCCAAAGACCCTGAGCCACATGGTATCAACTTGACCTCTGGAGGGGCTAAAGACCAAGATCAGCCATGGCTATGTGACCAACCCTCAATTAATGCTTTGAACCCCTAGGCTCTCGTAGCTTCCCTGGTTGGCAATACTCCATGCATGTGGTCATATGTCTTTGCTAGAAGAAGTAAGCACTCTCCATATGGCCCTATCCACTAGAACAGGACAACTGGAAACTTGCTCCTGGTTTTTCCTGGAACCTGCCCTGTGCATCTTAATTTCATTGTTGATTTTAACTGGTGTCCTTTCATTGCAAATGATTAGCTGTTAGTATAACAGCTTTGATGAGTTCTATAAGTCTTTCTAATGAAACATTGAACCTGAGATTGGTCTGGAGATCTCCGAACACAGAAGGACTCAGAATTGTTGTCTGCACAACTATTTCAGCTGACAGCAGAGCCAGCCCAACCCCAGAGCCAGGTCATCTGGTTTCAGGCTTGGTTCTGACACCATCTACTGACAAAAGAGTCTCTCCTTGACCAAATTCTACTCAGTGTCCTCTGAACTGTCTTCTCACGCTGGCCCTGATTTTGAGCTTCTGTTTCTGTCTCTGCATAGTCAGTTTCGCCAGAGTCCCCCAACCTCAATATCTGATCACCCTCCATATCTGATAAGGTTCCTCATCCACCTCTCCAGCCCCGAGCTGACATCTGACCATCCTGGCCCTCCTTCAGCAAGAATTATGTTTGTTAGGTCCATTTAGCCAGGTTCCTCCAGCCCCTTATGTTTCCTCTTAGTAATTTTCCATCCACTGACTTGCACACACCCCCAATCCTGGCCTCCTTGTTCCTTTGCTATAAATCCCAGTTGTTATGTTTGGAATTGATCCCAATCTCTCTTCCCAATTACAAAAAAAAATTATAGTAGCTCTCCTAAATAGAGTCTACCTTACCATTTTTTAAACAAGTGTCATGAATAGTTTTTTCCTTAACACTGTCTACCTAATCTCCTTGGCTGTTAGTTTATTTATGTGTACTCTGAAGGAAGGAGACTGAAAGACTTCAGAAGTCCTTTTTTAAAGTACCAGGAAGATGCCAAAATGAGTATGTTTTGTGTCGCAAGGTTATCTAGACTCTTCCCTGGCTTGGCATTTTCCTGCATGACTACGGACAGAAGAATTCAAAGCACAGCAGATAAAATGGTTCTCCCCCCTCTGCTTAACTGAGGGGTGCCGTGGGTCGGAGCAGCTGTTGCCTTTGTTTTTTGCAGACCTGCTCAGGGGCCTTTTATGCACCTCTGATCTGCTTTTGTGGGTACCACAGTTCAGCAGCCTCTGCCTGAAGCCAGGAAAAGCTAGGAGAACATAAAATGTGAAGAGCAGCCCTCATCAGTATGTAAGCCCTTTGACTTAATAGCACCTGAATTATGCATTGTGCACATAGATCTCTAACTGAAAACGCTGCAGGCTCTCCACTCACTCCTGCAAAGGTAATTTCTTCAGGTAAACTGGCTTTGTGAAGGAAACCTTTACTCATAGGTTTTTTATTACCACCGTTCCAGCTCTTTATTACTGGAAACTATTTAAGTTTGAATCTTCCCAAAAGCAGAAAATATTTAAGTCTATTTATAGTCTTCTCGCTTTGAAGTGTGTTTTTCTGAAGACATCCGAGCCAGAAAGTATAGAGGAAGCTGACCAGGAAATAGTGAGATCAGAAGCAATTCTTAGGCAGGAATTCACTCACTAACTCTGGGTCTTAAGCAATCACCCACCTTCCTGGGTTTGCTTCCTTATGGGCTACTTGGGTAGAAGATGATGACACCTGTTTGGCATTATTCTTGAAAGGTGCACAAAACAGGCAGAGTGTCAGATAGCTTTAAGCTACATTATTTATTTGACCGTGTGGTGAAACGACCTGCAGCTTTCTTTTTTTTATTCTTCCTATAGGATAACTGTTTCAGCAATGTGCTTCATGGATTTCAGCAGGTTTCCTCTTGACACTCAAAACTGTTCCCTTGAACTGGAAAGCTGTAAGTGTAACCTCCTGAAGGAGTGAGTACCCATGGTCTGAACACACCATCACATACTTGCAGTATATAAACAGACTTTTAACAAGCGTGTGAACATTTTGATATAAGTTAAATATGTTTATCCAAAAAAGCTTATTGGTTGGTTGGTTGGTTGGTTGGTCTTTTTGGTAAGAATGATGATGGCAAATTGTCTTGCAGATGAGAAGATAAAAGAGTCGAGAAAGAAATGCTTTGGTAACTACATATTCTGCAATTTCCACAATGATTTTAAAGGAATAACTCCCTAAAAACGTGTATTCTTGCTAATGTTATTAACATAGAGTGGCAAATTTAGAAAAGTCTGCCATTTATGTTCTCATATGAATCCCAACCTCCCATTAAGTGTACCTTGTTTCCCCAGAAAAACCCAGCTCTAGATTTAGATCACCCAGTCAAAGGGCATCTGAGCCAGAGCCCTGTCAATTACTTAGATCCACACCCCTTCCCCAGCTATTTTTGACATGACTTATTAAAAGCTGACTGCAGTTTTTCATGATGCAGGTAACATGTTGGGAATCTCAATGGATGTCTCCCACAGAGACAATTCTCCCCGAGACTAGCCACATGTGCTAGTTCCCATTGGAAACTCTCTATTACACTATTTGATCTTACAAGAAAATTGTCTACAAGCCCAGCTCACTTTGCAATTTCATCCAAGAGAGTCACTAAACCAAAGTTTGAGGCCTAAAGCATCAGGCCTGTGAGTGAGAGGTGGTACTGTGTCATCACAGTGCATGCAGACAGGGGAGCAGTGTTGGGAGAATTTTTAAAGCATCATGTGGGCAAGAGAAAACCCAACCACACTCTGCACACTCTGTCAGTAATCAGGGTCTAATTTGGTGAGGTTTTTTTTGTTTGTTTGTTTGTTTTTAATGATATGGGTATTATCAGTCTCTTGGCAAACATATGTTTCAGAACCATGACATTGACCAGACCCTGGGGATACGGAACTTTATAAAACACCATCATGGACCTCATGGAACTTACAGGAGCTCATTCTAATTGCAGGGATGTTATTTTCTTGTCTTAGATGCCTACAATGAGGAGGATCTAATGCTGTACTGGAAACATGGAAACAAGTCCCTAAACACTGATGAGCATATTTCCCTGTCTCAGTTTTTCATTGAGGAGTTCAGCGCATCCAGTGGATTTGCTTTCTATAGCAGCACAGGTGCAGTATTTTATGTGGACAAGTCATGAGCATTTATTGAGCATCTGCTGTCTGCAAAGCACATGTGCCTAGTCTTGAGTCCAAACAAGCCTCCCAGTTGACCAGTAATATCATCCTTTTCCCAGCAGCCATCTCTATCTTTGCAATACAGGTCTTCTTCAGCTGACGATGGGGTACCTCCCAGTAAACTCATCATGAGTTGAAGTATGTTTAATACACCTAACCTCCTGAACTTCATAAAGTAGCATAGCCAAACTTAAACAGGCTCAAAACACTTATATTAGTCTATGGTGGGGCAAGTCATCTAATGCAAATCCTACCTTAAAACAAAGTGTTGACTATCTCCTGTAATGCAATTGAACACTGTACTGAAACTGAAAAAACAGAATGGTCGTCTGGGTACAGAATGATTGTAAGTATCAGTTGTTTGCCCTTAAGATCATGGGGCTGTCCAAGAGCTGGCTTGCTGCTACTGCCCAGCATCATGTAAGAATATATGGCTAGCATGGGAAAGGATCAGAATTCAAAACTGGAAGTACAGTTTCTACTAAATGTGCATCACTTCTGCACCATCACAGAGTCAAAATAAGTCAAAGCATCCCAGGTCAGAGACCATCTGTACACATTTCTGTCTTTATCATGTAAACACCTTTAACTAGATGTCTTGCTTCCCCTAGGCCCCTGCAGTCTGCACTTCATACAGCAGACAGAGTGTTCTTTTGAAAACATAAAGAGTACAATCCTTCCTGTTAAAATTCTGTGGTGCTTTTCCACCAANTCAGAGACCATCTGTACACATTTCTGTCTTTATCATGTAAACACCTTTAACTAGATGTCTTGCTTCCCCTAGGCCCCTGCAGTCTGCACTTCATACAGCAGACAGAGTGTTCTTTTGAAAACATAAAGAGTACAATCCTTCCTGTTAAAATTCTGTGGTGCTTTTCCACCAAACTTACAGCAGAACTTAAGCTTCTCATCAGGGCCCACAGGCCCTACATGATCTCTCTCTGCCTGAGGCTCTGACCTCACCACGCCACTGCCTGGCCTCCCCACTTCTTGCTTGTCTTCAAACACACCTACCTCATTCCACCTGCAGGAGTTCTGCTTTCACCTTTCTTTGCCTGGTGTGTTTTCCTTGATTTTTTCATGACCAGCTTCCCCATCTGCTCAGAACTTTATTCAAATATCATCTCAAAGAGTGCTCTCCTAGCCATCCTATGTACAATAAGCCTCCCTCCTCACCATTCCCCATGTGTATTTGTCTTCACAGCACTAACCACTTCCTGAAATACATCTCTGTTTGACTGCTATCTTGTCTGAGTTCCTGGCTAGAAAGAGTGCAGGGATCTATCTGTCTGCCTTGTTCGCTGTCTCTCACCCAGCACCTCAAACATGCCTGGGGCATGACAGATGCTCAATAAATAGCAACTGAATGACTTGATCAGTAAAGTGATTCTTGCACTTTATATGCCTATGAGAAGTAAGTACAGACGTTGGGGAAATTTTCGATTTTATTTCAATACTTCTTTATTTTTTTTGTTGCTACACAGACATGCTTTATAATGAGAAAGATTAAAATGGGCTCCTGTATGTGTGTGTGTTCAGTCACTAAGTCACATGTGACTCTTTTGTGACCCCATGGACTGTAGCCCGCCAGGCTCCTCTGTCCATAGGACTTTTCAGGCAAAATACTGGAGAGGGTTACCATTTTCTTCTCCAGGGGATCTTTCCAACTCAGGATCAAACCCAAGTCTCCTGTATCTCCTGCACTGTAGGCAGATTCTTCACCACCAGCACCACTTGGGAGCCAAAATGGGCCCCTAACATTACTTTTTTTAAAAAGAGAAGAATAAAGCGTTTTGAAAGTTGTATTCAAATATCGTTATCAATGATATCTGAGTTCATTCAAGCATTTCTTAGGTTTCGAAAAGATCAGCATTTAGAATTTATTTTAGTTCACAAGTAGGTAACAGTTCTTCCTCACATTATCCATGAATTACCAAACAAGGTCACCTGAGAGCCAATTCAAGTGTTTTTCTCAAATTAAACATATTAGTTTCATAAAAATATTTTATATTTTGTCTTCATGCCTATCATTAAAACAACCACCATAACCGCTACTCCTAAATCAGCTATACAGAAAAAAAAAACAAAAAACCTACAATTCTGGCTCAGTTACAAGAGTCAGAAGTGTAGTGACAATAATGAAACTTTAGCGTCCATTTGATAGTTGAACCACCAGGCCCTCACGTACTCCCCTTGGCATTGCCTTCACCAATGCTTGTCAATGTTAACAAGTTGATGAGGACCTCTGTCCTCTCATGCCTCTCAACGTCCCTCAGAATCATGCCTTGTTGATTTAGAAGGAAAAAGAAATGACCACTGCCCTTGGGGGATGCACTGAACAGTTATTCTTTATTGTAGCATAATGTAGTGGCTAGAAGTACACGCTCTAGAGAGAGAATGCATGAATTCCAATTCTGGCTCTATCGCTCATCAGAAATGTAATCTTAGACAAGTTGCTTCATCTCCCTCAGCCTTAATTTCCTCATCTTTAAGTTGGTTTCATAACACTTTCTACCTCGTAGACTTGTGAGGCTACATAACTTAACATATTTCAATAATTTAGGATTATTCTGTCTGCCATACTCAAAAAATACTAGCTAGTAGCTATCATTTTCACCATTTTTATCAACATTGAAGGAAATGGCAACCCACTCCAGTGTTCTTGCCTGGAGAATCCCAGGGACGGAGGAGCCTGGTGGGCTGCCGTCTATGGGGTCGAACAGAGTCGGACACGACTGAAGTGACTTAGCAGCAGCAGCAGCAGCCCACAGAATGAAGCCTTAGCATCAACAGGCCATTGAGGGTGACAGTCTTTGGATATAAAAATCTTCTTGAGCGTTGCCTTGGACTAAGTGCCCAGTTACTGCCCGCCTCTTCCATTTCCCTGCCGCCAGTTCTCCAGCCCTTCTCTCTCTTTCATAAACTTCCTTTCTTTCTACCATGTGGCAACCAGATGGAGGTGGGTGGACACTTCCACCCAAAATTTGGTTCAGATGTCAAAACCGGTGATGGCACACAGATGCTGAAAGGGTATAAAGAGATTTATTACTTACATAATGAGGTTTTCTAGAGAGAGCAGGGCAGGCTTCAAAGCATATCTGAAAATATCTTGAGAGAACAGGAAGAGGCCTCTTACTTGGGGTTCTGTGTTGCTTAAAAAGTGGAACTCAAGTGAGGGCTCCTTGCATGGGGCCATGTGTTCATGGTTTGATCTTCCCGTCAGTAAAGAGAGAACATTTGGCTTTCTTCCTAGCTTGCCCAGGTGTGGAGCAGAAGGAGAAGCGGAGCTAGAGAGCTATCAGTAGTCAAATATCAAAAATAGAGTCCTACTCTTTTCCACTCCTGAAATGAGGGCTCCACTCTTTTCAAGAGCAGCACTATCTTTCCCGGTGGGTAAAGGGAGCTCTTCCCAGCTACAACTTCAACAACAGAACTATCCCTTATCTCCCCTTCCCAGAAAAACTGCAAGACAGAGCAACATGTCTCCTGCTTGGTTGCCAAAAAAAAAAAAAAAATTCAGAAAAGTATGAGTTAAAAAAAATACCTCGTTGCCCAAATACATTTCAGAACTTAAAAGCAAATGCGTAAGTCTGTCTTTATGAAGTACTTTCCAGCTTTTCCTTATCCCTTGTAATTTCACAATAATTATATGAAGCTATAACATCAGAGATGCTATTATTCCACTCTATAGCCATAATCAAAATTCTCAACTGCAGACTATAATAAAACGGGATGTAACATGGGTAATATAAGACAATGAGTAGCTTAAAAAAAAGGCATATTTTGACTTTAGAGTACACTACATCATGTATCTTTTATTACCCTTGGCAACGAAATTGTTTAGTGTTCCAGAAGCATATCAACTGATAGTGAGAGAAACTAAAACAAGTAGGAAAAAGAACTGTAACCAACAGTTAATTAAGAATAGAATACTAGGCATACAGTCTGCAAATTCAGTGCAGACTGACTAGGTGTATGTTTGCCTAAATGTTTACCCGATCTGTCTAGTAAGTTTGCCATCTTGGGTTCAGAAATGACTACTGAGGAAGTAGAAGAGTTCTCCAACTTTGCAACACCTATAATTTAATTTTATTATTTTTAACCTATAGTCTCTATGACCTGAATAATTTGGATCACAGTCAACTGCATTTATAATGGAAAAATTAATCTTATCACTTATTTATAAAAGGTATATTTTCATTTTTTCCATTATTCATTGCTTACATTAGAAAAGATTTAATAAGATTGGCATTAGTTGTAAAATAAAGTAAGATGATATGAAAGAGAAATGTGAAAAAGAAAAATGTAAAATAAGCACAAGTTATCATATAGAATCTAACATGTAGTTATCAGGAAATGGCATCAGAGAAGTCCTATAGATGGTCCAAAAGCATGCTCTAACCTTCCAAACATGGTTCTTTGCAGCCAATGGGAGATGGGAAACTGAACAAACTATGCCTGTTGACGTGATCACCCCTGGTGCTTTGATCAGTGCAAACTAATACCGACATGAGTTTATATAATTCCAAAAAGAGGCAAAGAAATACCATTTGGCTACTTTACAACAGACTAGTGTAGATAAATTAATGGCACCCTTAAAACTTTGAAATAATAAAAATTGTTTACGGATACTCCCTTCCCCCAGCCCCGCTTTGAATCCCTAGCTATCTGGATCCTAACTTGGAATCCAATGACAGGGGAGCTGCTGTGAATCTTTTCCTCCAGATGAAATGTTTCATTTCATTTGTTATAGCTCATAAATGGTTTATTGGCTCTTGCATCAGTCATTAGCCATATATTGGAGACTTTTTCACCTGGAGAAACACTGCAAACACAATACATTTTGGAATAAGGTCTTTAAAGGCCATCTCACAAAATATAATAACCATTCATCCCTGAACAGCAGATATGAAATTTAAAGGAGAATCTTTGAGTCAGATAATTAAACCTACTGTAGTTCAGTTAGTTCAACCAACATTGGAGGCCCAGGTCCTATCCCAGTACTGGGTAAACAAGGGTGTGTTAAGTTCCATGTTACCCAAGAGCTTGGAGTCTAAAGAAGCAAGTTATTATCACTAAGTATGGAATTTCCATCAAAAAAAAAAAAGGCTGTTCTGACGAAAGCTTTGACTTTTCCTCATAGGTTGGTACAATAGGCTTTTCATCAACTTTGTGCTAAGGAGGCATATTTTCTTCTTTGTCCTGCAAACCTATTTCCCAGCTATGTTGATGGTAATGCTTTCCTGGGTTTCATTTTGGATCGACCGAAGAGCTGTCCCCGCAAGAGTTTCCTTGGGTGAGTCTTTCTGTACTTTTGTGAAATGTTAATGTGGGAGAAATGTCAAGGAGGGTGAATGAATTGGTGATATGTGGAGAGGGAAAGAGGGTGATGGGTTAGTAGGGATAGTTATGATGTGCACTCGGGTTACAGTATTTGGCTTGACAGTCATAAGGGAAATTGTAGCTGGACTCTTTCCTTGGAAACCAAGACATTCAGTAGGAAGACTGTACTAGCTGACCCAAGGTGGAGGATAGGGTAGAGAGAGGGTGAAGTTACGAAGCAGAAGCAGCCTCACTTCACAAATGTCTCTTTTCTACCTTTTAGGAAAACCTCCCTATCTCTTGCCCAAGTTCACTTCACTTTGCCTGACAAACCCTTACATTGCAGAAGTTTTCAGTTCAAATGAATTAACACTCTACTATTGGTACCTTAATAAATTACCTCATGGAGAGTCGAATGCTTGAATTTGGAAACATAAGCACTAGTTAAAAAAAAAANAGCATGTGAGATGAGTGCAATTGTGCGGTAGTTTGAGGATTCTTTGGCATTGCCTTTCTTTGGGATTGGAATGAAAACACCTTTTCCAGTCCTGTGGCCACTGCTGAGTTTTCCAAATTTGCTGGCATATTGAGTGCAGCACTTTCACAGCGTCATCTTTTAGGATTTGGAATAGCTCAACTGGAATTCCATCACCTCCACTAGTTTCGTTTGTAGTGATGCTTAGCCTTTTAATAAATAACTAAAATCAGAATCAATTGCAGCAGAATTTTAGTTGTCATGGCACTTCAGAGATTTCAAATGGGAAAACATTGCCAGCCTCATTAACAGATGTGATTGCCACTCTGTCTAGAGACATCACATGGCACTCACACACAGATTTATGGAAAACACTTCAGACCCACTTAGGGATTTTGACTGAGTCCTTACAAAGTAGAGTTGCCAAGCTAAGGACTTAGACAACATGTTACTTAATGAGAACCCAGGAGTCAATCCCACCTGCCTTCTTGGCTGGTTTGGGGCAGAACTCTCTCATATGGGCTGATTTTGTCCTTTCACCCGTAACAGTCTGTTTAAGGAGAAAATTGTTATAAGTGGTTCACAGTCATCACAATTATCACACAATTCATTCCAGAAGGAGTGATTTCTAAGTTAATGTTGACAAATTATATGCATACTTCTAAAGATATTCGAAAGATATAAATGTCATTAATATTAATGATTTGTTCACCTCTTTCCCCACTAAAAGTTTCAGTTCACAAGCATTTGAGTCTTGAATGTCTTCAAGGGGGAAAATACCATCTGAATGAGTAACTAAATTATCGTGGCTGTTCCTTCATATCAGACCAGCTTGGCCCTGACCTCAGTAAGGCAGTGGGGCAGTACAGATCCAAAGAGGAGACTAAAGGCCCATTTCTAGCCCTTGAGACAGAATGAGAAAGGCATTCAGTCTCTAAAGGTTTATGGATATGAGTTTCAATGGGATCCCTGAAGCTGACTGCTTAGCTCTTATACCATGAAAATGACAGCAATAAAAGCTGGCTCTCAGGCAGGTTGGACTGAAT
The DNA here is from genome assembly GCA_006410615.1 of Neotragus moschatus. NCBI lineage: Eukaryota > Metazoa > Chordata > Mammalia > Artiodactyla > Bovidae > Neotragus > Neotragus moschatus. The sequence continues at coordinate 980,365 of SJYA01000062.1, read as the reverse complement.
GGGCAACACTAAAATTCTGTGCTTCTTGGGTCTACAGAGTTAGGAAATTGCTAGGCAGGTTTATATAAAATAACATACAAATCAGAAGTATTTCTAGAACACTTCTATGTTCTCAAGCTTTTGTTTCTTCCCACCCTCAGGTTCTTTGAAAGATACTTTGCCTTCTGTTTGTTTGGTTTTTTTTTTTAATTAATTTATTTGTTCATTGAAGTATAGTTGATTTACATTGTTGTGTTAGTTTTGGGTATACAGCAAAGTGATTTAGATTCCTTTCCATTATAGGTTACTACAGGATATTAAGTATAGCTCCCTGTGCTATGCAGAAGGTCCTTGTTGTTATCTCTTTTACATATAGTAGTGTGTATCTGTTACTCCCAAAGTCCTAACTTATAGGTACACCTAGTGGGGAGCAGAAATCCAGCCCAAGCTCCTTGGCACATGGTTTGGAGTGACATCTCCAGAGGAAGGGATACTTCTCACTAATTTGTACAAAGATGGAGTTTGGGCTTGCAAAAGCCTTGCAATGACTTATCTCACCTCCTTTTCTTCTTGCCCAAGTTCAATCCTACCACCAGAGTGATAATTCTATGATACAAATGTGATCATCATACTCTCAGTCTCAAATGCGATTGTAGTGAATACACTAAACTTGGAATTTCAAGGTGTCCCTTGAGGCTTGTCAGATAAAATACAGGACACTGGGTTATATTTGTATTTTAGTTAAGCACAAATAATGTTTTAATATAGGAATATCTGAAATATTGCATGGAACACACTGATACTGAAACATTATTCATTGTTTACCTGAAATTCAAGTATAACTGAGTATTCTGTTTTTATTTGCCAAATTTTCAGCCATACTCCTGCCCCCAAATACCTGCCCTAATAGTGAAAGTAGCTCAGTTGTGTCTGACTCTTTGCGACCCCATGGGCTGTAGCCCACCAGGCTCCTCTGTCCATGGAATTCTCCAGGCAAGAATACTGGAGTGAGTTGCCATTTCCTTCTCCAGGGGATCTTCCCAACCCAGGGATCAAACGTGGGTCTCCTGCACTGAAGGCAGATTCTTACTGTCTGAGCCGCCAGACTTACCCTAATAAGCTTCAGTCAATTTGAATATTCAGTGTTCTCAAACAGGCCCGTATGCCTATCTGCTTGTCTCACCTCTGGACATTTGTCCTGATTCCCACTCTACCCAGAAGGCCCTCCCTACCTGTCTTTCTCTGGCAAATTTAGCCATTTCTGAACAAGCCAGAAGCTTTTACTGATGGTTTCAGGAAGGTATGGTCTCTCTCATCTTGATCCACAGAGCACTTTGTATCCCTCCTAAGGAACCTGCTTCATCTATTTGTTCAGCTGTGGGGTGGGTTGGTAGCTCATCTTGTCTTCTCTATTAGAATATGAGTTCTTCAAGGATGGTGACTAGCACAGTGCCCTGCACGTATTTTATGCTTAATATATAGTTGTTAGACTGCCAGTATTTCACCCACCATTTTTAATAGCTGTATTGTAGTTGCTAACTGAAAACAATGATGATTCATTTCTCATTAAGACTCTTCTGCATTTGGGTTCATTTGTTGACTGAGGATGAGTCCTTTGCTGGTTAAAACCCTTCCACGTCTGTCATGTTTCAGATAAGGAACAATAGAGGCAGAACAGCACAGAGTATCAACTGTGATTAGGCAATTCTATTGCTAGAGATAATAGCAATCAAAATTCAGAGTATGTATTGGGTTAAAATACTAGTCTGTGATTCCATTCAATTTTACGTGGAGAAAGAGTGAAGAACACTTACAAAGTTGTTCAAGGATGTTTTTGCTGTCACGAAGGGTTCTCATCTCCCTGCTCTCATCCTCTTTCTTCCTTGCTTGCCTCTATCATTCCTACTGGGCCCCTCTGCATTCCTGTTGGGTATCCCCTTCATATACAATGTATGAAGTAATGGAGTCATTTATCAAGAAATAGGCAGATATTTCCTGGCAGAGGAAGGCAACTAAAACTTTCAGACATGTATTCATTCATAAAGAAAAAAGCATAATGGAGGATATGCCATATACCTGGAAAATAATACTTAGAGGCTATTCATTTTACCATTAGTAACTAGAACATCTATGCAGTGGACTCCGGCACCACATCGGTGAGATAATGGTTGGTACTTTTTGTCCAAAGAGCAGTATTGAGATATCCAGCCTACCTTTCTCTCCCTTACATCACTTAATATTTTCTTTCTGCCTTGGCCCACAGGGAAAGTGTTTTTACTCATTTAAAGATGAATGTAGACATCTTTCCTTTCAAAAGAGCTCCCTACAACACAGCTACCGAGGGGGTGAACTGACCTAGTAGTGCTAAGTGTCCTCTGTTGGCCCTCATGCCCTCACAAAGATCCGGGTATGTAAACTGCATAGCTCAGGGCTACAATGGCCAAAGCATTCAACCAAAGCTTCCTTCCTTTCTCTAGTTCCCCCTCTGACTCCTAATCCAGGGGTCTTTGCATTGCACCCCATTTAATCCACTCAGAAGCTGAGGTCATGCTGCAGTTCTTTCATAGCTCTCTTTCTCACTGTCCTGCCATCCCCCAAAAGCACTTGAAGTCTGGTCTGAACTGTCAGTCAGTTACCACCTCTTTAGTCTTCTGCCAGTTCAGGAAACGCCATCCTTTCCTGGCATGGGGCCCCACACCCCTGACATTTGCTTCATCATGTGTGGCAAAACATAGCCAACGAGAAATAAAAATAGATAAACAATCCTCCCCTGACTGAAGGGCTCCTAGGATCGAATATGTGACCTTAAGAATTAATAGAGGGGAGAAATCGCACGGCTCAGGGAAGTTGAATCCCAGGGTCCAGACTAAATATTGTCTCAATGTTTTCCTATCTATGCATAGCGATTTCAGTAGGTGGGAAGATAATTCTCTAATTCCTACACAGGCCCTTTCTTTGGATAAATGCTTACTTCATATAATTCAAAACTCTTTTATTGCAGTGTTAAGTTTAATAGGCTTAGAAGGAATACAATTTGTCAAGATTAATGTATTTCTAAGGGGCGGCTCAAGACATAATACGTGTGTTTAATGTAGCTGTAATACTCCTCACTCTCAATTCTATTGCTTTAAGAATTTATACATCAGTTTTCTCATCCTTTATTCCCTTTTCCCTACTCCCCGCCCTCCCCATCTGCTTCTTTTAAACAGGAAAATCTAGAATGCTGGTTTAAAAATAAATAAACTTACCATTAGTTAGTTGGACTAAGCACCCTTCTAAAGAAAATGACTGCTAGTTTATTGCTATCTGGCAAATATAAATGATCTAATCCCCTTTTATTGACTCAACAGTCATCAATGTGAAATACATGGCAAGAGCATATATTTGTGTGTTTTATTTCATCTGCTAAGCCTCATGTTACTGTCACTGAAAAAAAAATCAAGTTCTATCTTCCATATCTTCAAAAGCCAGTAAGAGGAAACATTTTAACATTTTTGAACAAATGAGGTAACCAACTAAACAGGACTGTTCATTTAGGATTTTCATAGTTTTACCAGTGAAATCCTGACAGAATAAGACTTCTGGCCTCTTGAAAAGCACAAAATACCTTCATGCTTCCTGACATAATTCTACACTCAGTTTTATAGCATCTTGTCTCAGAGATACTCCATATACAGAGACTGGTCTATAATCTTAAAAACAAAAGGAAATTTCCTTTACAGGTTCAGAATGAGAGGCCACAGGTTTGCATGAAAAAAAGCATGGGTTTCTATATTCAGAGAGAAGGTTTCAATTCTGCTCCTGACAAAAATTCAGGCTAATCAGCCACTTTTCACTCATATTTCTTTTCTGCAATGTGCGGCTAATATTTACCTAGGTTTGCGGTGGGTAACATTCAATAAAGGCAAACAAGTTGTATTTATTAATCTCAGCTTCAGCTATACATACATCTGTACCTTAATAAAAATTTCATATCTCCATGTTTATGTAGCAAAGAATGCTAACGGTATTCACCAATATGCAGACTGTTGACATGACTGTTGTTGGGGAGACCTGAGACCCAGTGAGTCAGTGGCCTGCATATAATGGTAATTGCTGGAGAAGTATTTAGGTTTCTTGCTCTGGAGTTCAAATCCACGTGAAGGTGAGATTTCGGGTCCTCCCACAGTAGCTGTCAGATTGCCAAATTGCTTTGGTCTCCACCATCCACAGGAAAAAACTGAATTTGAAATTGAATAGCTCTGTAGTGCTGTCATTGTCTTTGATATGGGCCTCTCTCAGATGAAAATCTTACAGAATGATAGAATTTGTTGAAAAGGTAGGAATGTGTGGGTGAGAGCTGTCCACCTGCCGTGTGTGTACATTTTAGGAGTAAATCACAGTGTTATTCCTGCTGTTTGGGACTCTGTCTGCTGGCATTAAAATGTCCTCACAACTTATAAAAATCATTAAGGATTCCATTTGCACCTCCCTGGTGGGAAGTTAAGAAATAAAACCATGCTAGCCAGCATACATTTCGAATATTTACAATATTAGGCTTTCTCTCCAGGCAGTACTCTTGCAGCCTCCCTCTGAGAAATCAGTGTAGACACAGAAGAGCTCCCCCTAAAGTTGTCATTTTTATTATGGAAATCTCAGTCACTCCTTTCTCCCTTGTCCCCCAGAATCTTGATTTCATTACCTCTGATGCCCATTGCAGGGATTAAAGAAGGGAAAGGAAGAGAAAAGGAAATGAAAGGGAAAGCAATGAGAAGGGAATAGTAGGGAAGAAGTGGGAAAAATAGGAGACAGGGTAAAGGGAGGAGCAGGGCAAAAAGTAATTGGTGTTTAGCAGCTGCTTAGTCGGAGAAGGCGATGGCACCCCACTCCAGTACTCTTGCCTGGAAAATCCCATGGACTGAGGAGCCTGGTAGGCTGCAGTCCATGGGGTCGCGAAGAGTCAGACATGACTGAGCGACTTCACTTTCATTTTTTCCTTTCATGCATTGGAGAAGGAAATGGCAACCCACTCCAGTGTTCTTGCGTGGAGAATCCCAGGGACGGGGGAGCCTGGTGGACTGCCATCTATGGAGTCGCACAGAGTCGGACACTTAGCAGCAGCAGCTGCTTAGTAAATACTTACTCGGAACTAAGCCTCCACCACCACACTTCTAATTTGAGTCTCAGCTGAGCTGTAGTTTCAGTAACACGGGACAAAGTGATAGCAATGACAATGGGCTGTAAGTATTCTACGTGAAAGGAAAGTACAGGGACAGCAATCTTTAATGCTACTAAAGAGCCCTCCTTGACAACGAAAGATTTAAGATTGACAGTGAAGATACTTTCTTAACCGTATAAGCTGTGAAATGATGGGGAATAGTGGTGGAAATGGTTTTAGAATTAATTTTTCAGAATTTTTTTCTATGGTTGATTCATGTTGATGTTTGGTAGAAACCAACACAATACTGTAAAGCAATTATCCTTCAATTGAAATATTGTTTTAATTTACTGGAGTATGGTTGCTTTACAGTATGTTGTGTTAGTTTCTGCTATACAGCCTAGTGAATCAGTTATACATACATCCCCTCTTCTTTGGCTTTCCTTTCCATTTAGGTCAACACAGAACACTCAGTAGAGTTGCCTGTGCTATAATGTAGTTTCCCGTTAGTTATCTATTTTATTCATAGCATCAATAGTGTATATATGTCTATCTCAATCTCCCAATTCATTTTCCCCTTTTCTCCCCTTGATATCCATCTGTTTGTTCTCTATGTCTGTGTCTCTGTTTCTGCTTCAGTTCAGTTCAGTTCAGTTCAGTTGCTCAGTCGTGTCTGACTCTTTGCAACCCTATGGATTGCAGCACTCCAGGCCTCCCTGTCCATCACCAACTCCTGGAGCTGTTCAAACTCATGTCNGATATCCATCTGTTTGTTCTCTATGTCTGTGTCTCTGTTTCTGCTTCAGTTCAGTTCAGTTCAGTTCAGTTGCTCAGTCGTGTCTGACTCTTTGCAACCCTATGGATTGCAGCACTCCAGGCCTCCCTGTCCATCACCAACTCCTGGAGCTGTTCAAACTCATGTCCATTGAATCAGTGATGCCTTCCAACCATCGCATCCTCTGTCGTTCCCTTCTCCTGCCTTCAATCTTTCCCAGCATCAGGATCTTTTCCAGTGAGTCAGTTCTTTACATCAGGTGGCCAAAGTATTGGAGCTTCAGCTTCAGCATCAGTCCTCTCAATGAATATTCAGAACATTTAGTGAGGTCAGTTCAGTTCAGTTCAGTCACTCAGTCGTGTCCGACTCTTTGCGACCCCATGAATCACAGCATGCCAGGCCTCCGTGTCTGTCACCAACTCCCAGAGTTCACTCAAACTCATGCCCATCGAATTGGTGATGCCATCCAGCCATCTCATCCTCTGTCATCCCCTTCTCTTCCTTACAATAGAATATTACTCAGCCATAAAACGGAGCAAAGCTGGGTCATATGCAGAGACATGGATGGACCTAGAGATGGTTATACCAGAGTGAAGTAAGTCAGAAAGAGAAAAACAAATATTGTATATTAATGCATATATGCAGGATCTGAAAAAATCGGTATAGATGATCTCAGAGAATTTTTAAAATATGTTTTTACTTTTCTGGGATGGTTAAAAGAGGCCCAGCTGAGGGTGGGAGCCATGAATCCTTAGGGGCATGTCTGACTCTGGAAACTTTAGCTGGAGGGAAGGGGAACATCATGGAGAGTGGGGCTGAGGGTAAGAAAAAGACACAGGAAGAGAAACCCAAGGGGAGGTTCTGGCTTAGGCTCAAGCTGTACTCGATTTACCTGCTGAGATTCCACGGCCCTCACTCACTTGTGATCAGCAGATAGCGACCCAGAAATGTCCCCCCTGGTGTCCTCTGGCTCTGGAACCTGAAGCTGAATGGTGCTGTCACTGAGCTGTTCATCACTGTTCTTGAACGGCAGGAATCACCACGGTGCTGACCATGTCCACGATCCTCTCCGGGGTGAGTGCCTCCATGCCCCAGGTGTCCTACATCAAGGCTGTGGACGTGTACCTGTGGGTCAGCTCCCTGTTTGTCTTCTTGTCGGTCATTGAGTACGCAGCCGTGAACTACCTCACCACAGTGGAAGAGCGGAAACGATTCAAGAAGACCGGGAAGGTACGCCTTGCTTTCACTACCGGATCCTTTTTGGAAAAAGGCTATCCTCATCCACGCCCTCTCCTGGCAGTATTGCAACCCTTGTATGAAGTCTGTGTAACTTGGCAAAATGCAAGGTTATGACAAGTAGTCTTGAACTTTACTCTTTCTGCTCTGTGCTGGCTGGTTTCCTTGGCATCCCAAAAGAAAGTTTTGCCAGGAGGTTTTCTGTATGAGGAATTTCTCGCAGTGTGCTCCTCTCCACTGACTTTAACCCTGGAAAAGAAGGGGTTAATGTTCAAATCATTTCCTTTCATGTAGATGAATGATGATGGTGGTGCGTATGTGTGTGTTAGTCACTCAAACCTGTCTGACTCTCTGTGACCCCATGAACTGCCAGGCTCTTCTATCCAGGGAATTCTCCTGGCAAGAATACCAGAATGGGTAGCCTTTCCCTTCTCCAGGAGATCTTCCTGACCCAGCGATTAAACCAGGTCTCCTGCACTGCTTGCAAATTCTTTACCATCTGAGCCACTAGGGAAGCCCAATGATGATGATAGCTAACGTTTAATGAGTGTTTCTTATCTGTTGGCTTTGTGCTAACCATTCAATATGTTATATTGCTTAATTCTCACTATAACCTGAAGAGGACAGTACTTTATCACCTTCATTTTACAGAGGTGAAGTAGGAGCAGTTGGGGAGTAACCTGACCAAGGTCGCACAGCTTTAGAGGAGTCAAGATATGCTTCTGGAGCTTTCCGACTCCAAAGGCTGTGCTCTCAACCAGTAAATGATAGATCTCCACCAAGAGCTAGGATTTATTTATTTTTCTTGTCACTCGGGTGAGTGGTAGAGCACACAGGAAGGTTCTTCTCTTCACCATATACAGGGAACAAGGTGCCTTCTGGCTCCTAAGTGTGGTCACATATTTCTTGTGACATTGCTTTATCAACCTGCATTGATTGATCTCTACCTGCTTCATTCACAAAGGGTTGGGGCACCAATTTCCTGTTGTTATGAGAACTGAAACATGCTGTTTTACTTCAGAAACCTAGGGGATCCAATTAATATGTGAGTATACATATGTACACACACACAAATTAATTTGATACACATATATATGTATTGTTGTTCTTTAGTTGCTAAGTCATATCCAACTCTTTGCAAGCCCATGAACTGCAGCACTCTAGACCTCCCTGTCCTTCACCATCTTCCAGAGTTTGCCCAAGTTCATGTCCATTGAGTCGATGATGCTATACAACCATCTTATCCTCTGCTGTCCTCTTCTTTTTCAATCTTTTCCAGCATCAGGGTGTTTTCCAATGAGCTGGTTCTTCGCATCAGGTGGCCAAAGTATTGTATATGGCCAAAGTGTGTGTGTGTGTGTGTGTGTATATATATATATTGTGTGTATATATATCCATATATATATGCAATAATTTTAATGTGATATATTCATACTTGTTTAAGAAGAAATTCTTAAATGAGTATTTATACATACCAAGACATTATTTAATGTTTTTTTATACTTCTAGTGAGAGTATTTCATCCTTTTTAAAAAGAATATTTTTATATCCTCTTCTTGAACTGAACCCTCGTATTGGCTCCACGATGTAGGCCTTAGAGTGGTTATTATCTCTATTTTTAAACTGAAATAGAAGAGTTTTAGTGAAGTGAAGTGATTTGCCAAAAGATCCACAGCTAACAGACCTGCAATCGTAATTCAGATCGCCTATAATGCTACTTCATTTTTTAAATTTCATTTTTAAATTCCTATATCCTTTGAGTCAAAGCTGTAATGGAACCTGGTTTTGCTTCATCAGAGATTCTTTAGTTCCTTTTGTCGACAGCATGGAAGTAGGTGTCTCTGTCACATACACACTGACTGCTATGCAGGTATGAGAAAATCGGGAGCATTTAGACAAGCATGCAGTGATCAGAATGCACACCTCACCTGGGATTTGTTCAGATTCTCACTCAGTAGGTCTAGGTGGGAGCTAAGAGTCTGCATATCTAAGATGGCCCAGACTCCACTGATCCACAGCCATACTGTGAACAGCAATGATTAGGTAAGCTGTGAAGTGAAAGCAAAAACTGTGATGGGGAAAAGAATTTTGTTCTTTTTTTGTTTTGTCTTTATATGGGGAGTGGTTAACTGAAGAAAGAGGCACTACAATGATTTTGGCCACCTGTATCTAGGCCTTTGACTCCCAAATACCTACATCTTCATCTTCCCACCCGTATCCCTAGCCACCTCCACCAAAACATCTGTGATCGCATAACCTGAATTTTTTTCACTTGGTCAAGTTGTAAACAATCTTCTGTGTACCACAGAAGAGATTCTTTTGAGTTAATAAGCATTATTCACTTTAAATCCCACTCCAGTACTCTTGCCTGGAAAATCCCATGGATGGAGGAGCCTGGTAGGCTGCAGTCCATGGGGTCTCCAAGAGTTGAACATGACAGCAATTTCACTTTCACTTTTCACTTTCATGCATTGGAGAAGGCAATGGCAACCCACTCCAGTGTTCTTGCCTGGAGAATCTCAGAGACCAGGGAGCCTGGTGGGCTGCCGTCTCTGGGGTCGCACAGAGTTGGACACGACTGAAGTGACTTAGCAGCAGCAGCAGCAGCAGCTTTCACTTTAAAATATATTTTTAAATTGTAGTAAAATGCACATAACATAGAACTTGCCATTTTAATTGTTTTTAAGTGTACAGTTTGGTAGTATTAAGAATATTTACACTGTTGTATACAGCCCAGAAAGTGTTCACCTTGCAAAACTGAAACTCTGTACCCATTAAACAACTCCCCATTTCCCCTCCCCTCACCCAGCCTCTGGAAACCACCATTCTAAGCCTCCTTCAAAGTTGCAATTTTCTCAAAAAAGAGTCCTACTTGCCCTCCATATGTTTGTGGGACAAAGGAAAGAGCACAGATTTGCAGTCAAAAGTGATGCCAAACCTAACAAGCTAGCTCAGTACCCCAGACTGTCTCATTCTGTATTTGCAAAACGGTGGAATTTCTTCTCTATTAGCTTGTTGTGAAGATCAAATGTTATAATAGATGCATCTGGAATTTTTGCAAACTATATAGTGCAACACAAATGTTACATTCTTATTGTGACTAGCGCCCAGAGCATATGCTCTGAAGGAGTAGCGGTTTTGGGAACAGGCTGTTTGAGATCTTTAAAGAGATCTTTAAAGGGCTGGGATGCTCTGGTGAGACACAAGGAAGAAAGATATATCTGAAGGTTTGGGGGTTAATCTACAATACCTATTCTCTCTGTACCTGAGTTGGGAAACCAGTTTCAGGGAGAGAGAGATGTAGCAGCCAGACAGATGGATGTGATGATCTTATCTTTACTGGTAAAGTAGTTTGGAGAAAATGCCTTAGATCTGTGACCCAGGGGGGTCCCACTAATATTTCGTCCCTGTATTCAATGTACTTACACACCTTGGTCATGGGCAAATTTTGATGCTTCAGGATTTCCCTATAAGGACAGTCTCCTTTACCTCATTTCAGAGAACAAAACCTGAACATCAATGCACATCCAAAGTAACCCCAAAGGGGCTAAGCCACACATGCTAGTTCCCTCCTCCAAACCCTTCGGGTGGAGTGATTGAGGGATGATGGGAAAGACCGGAAATGTTAGGCTACGGAGCTCCTCCCTGTGAAACCATGAAAGAATCTGCCTGCAATGCAGGAGATGTGAGTTTGATCCTTGGGTCAGGGAGATCCCCTGAAGAAGGAAATGGCAACCAACTCTAGTATTCTTGCCTGGGAAATCTCATAGACACAGGAGCCTGGTGGGCTACTGTCCTGGTGTTGCAAGTTCAGACACAGCTTAGCAACGAAACCAGCACTAGCACCAGCAAAGCTTATTTCCTCCCACCACCACCCCATCACCCCCACCACACACCTATCCCAACCACCCCCCATCTCAGCCCCCAGACACCAAGAGCTGGGAAAACAGCAAGGGCCATGGAAAATTTGTCCCTAGTGTTGACTGTTGCCCAGAAAGGAGAAAGGAAGCTATTAATATTTTGTTTCCTATTCCTTCACCCAAATGTTTTCCTGATTCTAGGACTTAAAATTCAGTCTAAGACAGTCAAATGTACACTTTAGATATAATATGTCTTAGTTATGTGCTTATTTGTAAGCTGGAGAGAAAAAAATAAAGACCAGTTCAAAAGCTATTTCTGTTGAAACAGCCAACTTACTACTTGTGGAAACTAGCAGCCTGCTGGTAAATTGTGCACTGTAAAACTTAATCAGTTTTAGAGATCTAAATTATCATAATGGAGAAAGAAAATGGTACCCTTGTTTTTCAAAGAAGAGTATATCTTTTCTTAACATGCTAATGACATTTTGGGGACTTCCCTGGTGACTCAAACAGTGAAGAAACTGTCTGCAATGCAGGAGACCCATGTTTGACCCATGGGTTGGGAAGATCCCCTGGAGTAGGAAATGACAGCCCACTGCAGTATTTTTGCCTGAAGAATTCCATGGACAGAGGAGCCTGGCGGCTACAGTCCATGGAGTCACAGAGAGTTGGATATAACTGAGCATAGCACCATAGTGACATTTTTATTAAGATAAAAGTGTGGATGTTCAGTGAGACAACTCAGCAGTGTTCTGGGTGGCTAGCAAAACCACCAAGGGGACTATATACAGTTATTCTATCCTCTGATCCAGAGTTGAACATTTATTAATGTTATTATTGGCTATTGGTTAGTCATTCAATCTTGATGCTATTTCATGTTTATCTTACCCATTTTCATCTTACTATGGAAAGTTTCCGGAACTAAAACAAAAAGAGACAACATAACTCTAATATGGTTCGCTGGTTAGTTTACTGATTGCACAAAATTGTCCCTGTGTGTCTTGAATTCAGTAAAATATTAGGATTTTTAGTCAGTACAAAAGAAATACATGTTTTGGTAGAATTTACTCCGAAGCCTCCGATTTGAATTCTGAGTACTTTCATTCAACAGTAGCCAGTGTATATTTGTTCCTTTTTAAACCTCCCTGTAGATCAAGAAGAGATTTTGTTTTCTCGGAAAGCATCACTAGATGCTGTTATTCTGTTTTCGGACCAAAACAAACAAACAAAAAAACAACACTGATTAAGCACACTGCTCTGTTTTTTCTAAAAAGGAAAACTACATTGAAAAACAAGTCCATTTAGTTGATACATCATATTCCATTTCAATTCACAAACTTAGAGCAAACAATTCACTCCACTCAGAAACAGAAAGGAACACGTGAAACAATGTTCCTCTTGGGGAAACAAACATTGAGTGGTACAGTCTATCAGGCCAGGACTAAATTAGGAAACATTTTCAATTATAGTTGTGGTCCATTTATTTGTATAATGCTCAAATATTTATATAATGCTCGCTCCTTAAATCCATATTAAAAATGGATGTCTAAGATGATGTTTTCCATTTATGATGAAAATGAGTTTTAATCAGACACCAGAAGCATAACTAGAATTTTACTCTTTAAAATAAGCAAAGCATGTTTAGTATTTATTAAAACTGTTTTAAAAATCTGATTGTTTAGATTTTGACTGTAATTCCTTCTCCTAAAACCATATTCATGACTTACTAACAAAGTCTTTTTGTTAGGTTTCTAGAATGTACAGTATTGAGGCAACTCAAGCCATGGCCTTTGATGGTTGTTATCATGACTGTAAGACTGACATGGACCAGCCTTCCTTTTCCCTACACTCAGAAGAGGATGCCTTGCAAGGAAGATGCATAGGCCATCTCAGTCCAGACTCACCTCGGATAAAGAGGAGAAAATCCCTGGGAGAGCAGGTTGGTAGAGTCATTCTGGAGAACAACCATGTCATTGACACCTATTCAAGGATTTTATTTCCCACTGTGTACATTACGTTTAATTTGTTCTACTGGAGTATTTATGTTTGAAGAGGAAATCCCAACTGATAAAATGTGTTTGAAGTTAGATTATGTTAAAAACAACAACAAAAACCACCAACTCTTAACTATACGTTGAATGGTACCAGACTAAACTGGAGTCAGCCAATCACCTATCCTGTCCTAAAGAAAATGTGAAAGTTGACTGATTTACATCAAGGAAAGGGTTTAAGGTCTTAGGAGAATTTGGCTCTATCATTAAGGGTCACAGGCATTCATAGTATGGAAAACAAATTTCCATAGGGAAGGGCTTTGTACCTCCTTTATCTGGACTCTCCTTGCTTTCTAAATGTAAATTATCTGCATTTGAGTGAAAAATTAAGCTCAACTATGCTCATGGTGGCTCAAATGGTAAAGCATCTGCCTACAATGTGGCTGAAGGAGATCAGCCCTGGGATTTCTTTGGAAGGAATGATGCTAAAGCTGAAACTCCAGTACTTTGGCCCCCTCATGCGAAGAGTTGACTCATTGGAAAAGCCTCTGATGCTGGGAGGGATTGGGGGCAGGAGGAGAAGGGGACGACAGAGGATGAGATGGCTGGATGGCATCTCGGACTCGATGGACGCGAATCTGAGGGAACTCCGGGAGTTGGTGATGAACAGGGAGGCCTGGCATGCTGCAATTCATGGGGTCGCAAAGAGTCGGACACGACTGAGCGACTGAACTGAACAATGTGGGAGAGCCACGTTCAATCCTTGGGTCAGGAAGATCCTCTGGAGAAGGAAATAGCAACCTACTCCAGTACGCTTGCTTGGAAAATCCCATGGACAGAGGAGCATGGTAAGCTACAATCGATGGGGTCGCAAAGAGTCGGACATGACTGACTTTTCACTTTCAGTAAAAGCTTTTCAATGCCAATAATCCAGGGAGACTCTGTTCCTTAGTGCTAGCCAGCTGTCAGCTTCCCTGACAGCACTGGATCCTTCTGAGGAAGAATATTAGCATCAAGGTGGCACCACGGACTCTCACACAGCTGAGATCCTCGTGAAGAGCTTCCTTCTTCCGTCTCCAAACACGTCTTTTATCCTATTTTACTGTTGTTTCCTGCGTTATCGACACCAAGCAGGACAAAAAAATCTAAACATCAGTCTTCCCATCCTAATATTAAGTTGATATTATACATTGATTTTCAATAATAGCATCTTGTAGCTTTCGTACCTTTTTGGAGGTATTTAATTAGTTGCCTTTGTTTACCAAATGTTTATGACCTCCTACATGTACTGGGTACTTTATTAGGTGTTAGATATACTGAAAGAATGAATACAAACTGACATTCCTGCCATCAGTCAGTGCACAGCATAGTAGGAACAGTGAAATGGCAGCTATAGTAAATAATAAATGTACTGGATGTTAAAGAAGAGGTATATGTACTGTGCCACTGAGATTCTGTAAAAGGGATGCCAAAAGAAGGAAAAGAGCATCCGCAATGGGATGTGGGCTCTTCCTTTACAAACAAAGATACTTCCAGACATGGGATTGAGTGGAAAATCTATGTATCCCATAGCAATCTTTAGTAACTTTGGTGGAACTAAGTAAATAGGGTCAGGTGGGTATTAAATAAAGGTTTGGTAAGTAGAAAAAAACTCCAATGATCAGCATTCATTTTGTAGATTGACAGCGTGCATGTTTTCCTGTTAAGTATTTGTGAAAAAGATTCCATTTAGACATAAGATCTTGATAGGAAGTATGAAATATTTCTCACCCTATTTTGATTTCTGGGATTGAATTAAGGGGAATAAACAATGTATTACTTTCAGGTGTCTTGCCATTTATTTTTTACCATAAAATAAAATTATTTAAATTATTTCATGGCAGGTAAACAGACAAATAACTTGTTTACCAATAACATTGGTTTTGATTCTCTATTGCTAATGACATAATGTTCTAGAAACTTATTTTCCTCTTGAGTGCAAAAGGCAAATTCTTTCTCTATTATGATTTCCTTCATGGGCAGGCTAATTTGGGGATATATCATTCTATTTTCTTAATAAAACTCTCCAAGTCTTTCAAAACTTTCTAAGGATTATATGTTTCTAGGAAACTGTCCAAAGTTGAGCTAATTTAATTTATTTTAAAACTTTCTCTATTTGATTTGAAATAGATAATAAATAAAATTTAAAACTATTTATTAAATAGTTTTTAAGCATGATTTAAAAGGGATAATATTTTCTAGGATTATATTTTCAAATATAAAACAGATTAATATCCTAAGTGGATCTTTGAGAATTTGCAGCTATTATTTAAGCAAAATACTATAGTTGGATTAACATTTCTGCTTCTTATATACTCTGTATATAATTGATACCAAAAAAAGAGAGAGAGAAATCTACAAATGAACAAAGCATATCTACACAGTTCCCTTCTTCTGACTCTGGTTTTTCAGATATTGCCCCCTTTCTTCTATTTGAACTGTAACATTCAGGACATCTAATGCTTCCCTTGGGCATATTCATTTCACAATTTAAAATCAAATGCATCATTGAATACATTTGGCAATCTAAACTAGAAAAATGAGTCTCTATCACACTACACATACACTCAGCATTCCTCTTGAGGACCATTAATACACAATTGTTGGCCAACCGAATGTAACTTTTGTTAATGTCTAGAAACGCAGACATTTTATTTTTCAGTAATAAATGTCTAAAATATATTTGCTGCTCAAGAGAATTATTAGAGCATTCAGAGTAAGCTGCTAGGATTTTAGCTCATTTTCTTTTCAGATCAGTGACTTGATAACAGTGAGGACAGAGCTGTTCCTGAGTTTCATTTCTGCTGGGGAGCAACAAGGTTTCTGGGTTTGGTTCTTATTTCATGAAGAATGAAGTCACACTTACCCGGGAAATCTGTGAGTGACAGACAGCATATAATGGTTACCTCATTGTGATTTTCACTTCATTTACTGATTACAGTCTGGAGCAGACTGTGTGTGATTGTTTGCTGAGGGATAAGCTTGGATAAAATAGGAGGATTTCAGAAAATACGTTGCTTTCCAAGCTTAAGAAAAAGCCAGCTAGCTCTATAAACTGACTAAATATAGAAACAGGCTATTTTATTAGGATTGTGCTAAAAACCTATGAGCAGATATGTTTTAACTTTATTGTTTTTTTCCTAATTACAAAAGAAATACAATTTTATTATAAAAATTAAAAAAGACCAATCAGCAAACAAAATCCACTTAAACAGTTTTCATTTTAATGAATATTCTTAGTTTTTTCTATGCATAACATTATATATTTCTAACAAAATATTTTGTATGTATTTTCATTTATTAATGTAAACCCTTGTCATGGGCTTACCTTGTGGCTCAGCTGATAAAGAATCCACCTGCAATGTGGGAGACCTGGGTTTGATCCCTGGACTGGGAAGATCCCCTGGAGAAGAGAAAGGCTACCCACTCCAGTATTCTGGCCTGGAGAATTCCATGGACTGTATAGTCCATGAGTTTGCAAAGAGTTGGACACGACTGAGCGACTTTCACTCACTTACCTCATACCAAACACTTGTTGGGGATACGGTGACTGAAGAGGGATACTCCCTGACTTATTAAACATACATTCTATTTGAAAATGTGTCTAAACTGTGCTGTTTTTAGCTAGGTCTTCTTCCTTGGATTATAAGCAATATTTTTTTCAGTTTGTTTAATTTTTATCATTGACAGCTAAGCCATTCTGCCCCCTCCCCAACTCCCACCCCCCACCAGCCAAACTAATCTTTAAAAGCACAGAATGATTCACTGAATGAGTGTACCATCGTTTACTTAACCCATCTCCTTTATTTTCCACTGTATTCTAGTATAATGGATTTCAATTAGCAACATAAAAAATATTTATACGTGACATTATTTTAGAAACAAGTGAAGTTTCTAGCGATATCCAAGTTTCAGCATTTATTCTCTTTGTAGAATCCCTGTTTTCTATTAGAATCTGCCATGTCAGGCTCACCTATCTATCTGGAAGCTCTCAGGTATAGATTACTGTCACTGAAGGAACTTTTTTAGTTCATTTGTTCCCCCAAAGCAGAGCCCTCATATATGAATATATATCCCTTGACATTCCCTATATATAAAAGAAGTTTCAGTATTATATAAAATACTTACATTAAAGCAGTCCAATTTGTTGGAATCTGGCTTCCTTCCATGATTTTATTGCTACCACAAACCATCTTTGTAAGTAGGAAAACAATGGAAATTACAAATAGTTGTCTATGAGTTGCTACAAAATCATAGTTTATGGTACATTGTCTTAATCCTTGCAAGCGGGTGAGTTTTCATGAATGAGGTTTCTTGTTTTGTTTTGTGCCACTCATAAGCCTGTTAAAATCACACACACAAACACACACATAAATGCATATGTACCTTTTTTACATGAAGATTAATGAGGAAAATAATTATTCTAATTCTATCTTATGCTGAAGGTCAAAATTTCAATGAGATTAAGTAACATCCTCAAAGAAGCAAGAGAAGGAGGTAGTAAGGAAATTGCCATTTCAACTAAAATTCTAT
The DNA here is from genome assembly GCA_006410615.1 of Neotragus moschatus. Taxonomy (NCBI): domain Eukaryota; kingdom Metazoa; phylum Chordata; class Mammalia; order Artiodactyla; family Bovidae; genus Neotragus; species Neotragus moschatus. Next base: position 962,815 of record SJYA01000062.1, on the reverse strand, counting down.
ACCTGGTGCTCCTGTTATTTCCTGGCAGGAACTTACCTCACTTGTGATGCAGCCACCCACTCTCTCCTTGTAAACATTGTTTTAAAACACTACATCAAACTGTAAAGTCCTGCCTAATTTCAAAGTCCTATTGTTGTTCACTCGCTAAACTGTGTCCGACTCTTTTGAACTGAGTGTGCCTGGCTTCCCTGTCCTATCTCCCTGAGTTTGCTCAAACTCATGTCCATTGAGTCAGTGATGCCATCCAACCATCTCATTCTCTGTTGCCTGCTTCTCTCTTCTCTTGCCCTCCATCTTTCCCAGCATCAGGGGCTTTTCCAGTGAGATAGCTCTTTGCATCAGGTGGCCAAAGTATTAGAGTTTCAGCTTTAGCATCAGTCTTTCCAATGAATATTTAGAGTTGATTTCCTTTAGAATTGATTGGTTTGATATCCTTGCTGTCCAAGGGATTCTCAAGTCTTCCCCAGCACCACAGTTCAAAAGCATCAATTTTTTGGTGCTCAGCCTTCTTTATGGTCCAACTTCCACATCCATACCATGACTGCTGGTAAAACCATAGCTTTGACCACATGGGCCTTTGTTGGCAAAGTGGTCTTTGCTTTTTAAAATGCTGTCTAGGTTTGTCATAGTTTTTCTTCAAAGTATCAAGTGTCTTTTAGTTTCATGCCTGCAATCACAGTCTGCAGTGATTTTGGAGCCCAAGAAAATGAAATCTGACACTGTTGCCACTTTTCCCCATATATTTGCCATGAAGTGATGGGACCGGATGCCACAATCTTAGTTTTTCGAATGTTGAGTTTTAAGCCAGCTTTTTCACTTCCCTCTTTCACCTTCATCAAGGGGCTCTTTATTTCCTTTTCACTCAGATCTGCATATGTATCTGAGGTTGTTGATATTTCTCCCAGCAACCTTGATTCCCGCTTATGAGTCATCCAGCCCAGGATTTTGTATGATGTACTCTGCATATAAGTTAAACAAGCAGGGTGACAAGCCTTGATGTCCTCCTTTCCCAGTTTGGAACCAGTCCATTGTTCCATGTCCAGTTCTAACTGTTGCTTCTTGTCCTGCATACAGGTTTCTCAGGAGGCCGGTATGCTGGTCTGGTATTCCCATCTCTTCAAAGTCCTATCACTTTCCAGTTGCAGTTTGACTTCCCTGGATTTGATAAAGAACTTGAATATTTTTTTCCTCTTGTAAAGAAGTTATGAGAGACAAAATGGATGGAATAATTAAGGAGATGGGTTTTTTTTTTAGGCTGTTGCAATAGGAAGGATGTTCATAAGTAGGAACATCTCAAAGAAAAGGAAGAGGACCGAGGAATCCAAAGAGCTATAAACAAGCAACAAACAAGAGAGTCATATCCACTGAGGAAAGGGAATGGTGGGGGTTAACTCAGAATGTATGAAAGCAAGGTGGCCATTTCTCAGAAAATAAAGTGGTGGGGGTGGGTTTCAACCTTTGCTATACTTTGCAAGAACACAGAACTTCCGAAAAATCGCAGCAGCATCAGGTGTTCTTCAATCCCCTTCTTAATTGTAATGCTTTCGGTCAATGATGGGGCCAAAAGTGATGACAGATTTCACAGTCACTGGGAAAAAATTACCAGTTTTCTTTTCAATATATTGCTACTTGTTTTAGGGGAAAAAACTGGACTGTGTTTTATTATCAGGTCTTCTGAAGGATGAGCTATTACTTTTAAACCTACAATCAATGTAGAAACTTGTTTGTACAAGAGTGCTTCAAAGGCTTCCTACAACCTTGTGCTACTTAGCTGATCACTTCTTACCTTAGGCAGTCAAAAGTAGATGAAGTTATAATGTCATTTCCATTTTTAAACCTAGTGTGAACTAATAAGGCTTTCTGAGATTGATATGCAAGCCTGTGTCCTTTAAAAAAGTGGCATATATGTTCTAATAGCTCCAAGAAGACTAGGTGAACAAGGCATCTAAAGAAAGGAAGTTCTTGCATCCACATTCATTTCTTCCCTTCTTCAGAGAGGTGTTTAATGCAGGTGTTAATGCATTGATGCAGGTGTTTCATGCATTTTTCACTTTAATAAAGAAGTGTTATTAACACCAATTCATTAAATACATTTTTAGAGCTATCATACCACCCCAAAATAACTTAAAATATGTTTTGTTAATTAGGTGTATCCTGAATGAGGATACATATGAGGTCATATTTAAATTAAATGGTGAATTAAGGTGAAAGGAGGCTCGCTTGGATCATGATAAACACCTTTTAAATAAATATGCAACTCAGGTAGACAGCAGAGAAGGCTTTGTGAAAACAAGCCCTAATAATTTAATATATGAATTTGATGTAGGAGAGAAAAATAAAACAAAGGACAGGACAAGGTGGAAGCTAAAAATGTGATTGATCCATAAAATGAACTCTTTAAAGTCCCATATATCTTGGGAAAAGATTTGGATTTGAATGTAGAGTTAATTATCTTTGATTATTTTGGATAATATCCTGGTCTAGATTGATGCAATCAGATAACTATTGCTCATTTGAACAAAAAATGATGTGTCTTTGGGTAATCAAAGCAATTAAATTACATGACAGTCACTAAGCAATCAATACAATATGCCATCTTGACTCAAATAACCCATTTCAGATTACTATTATGACTTTATCATTTACCTCTTATGGAGTGATGTTACTGATGGGAAATTTCCAGTGAGTTCCACTTGGTTACTATTTATCACATTGTTGAACCATAGTTTTATGTGAAACAGTTGGAACTTGGAGGTACCAGCAGAAAATGGCTGTATTTTTCATCAGTCATTGTCAAACATGCTTTATTGGTGATTCCTTCTCTGCCCCTTGCTGACTTCTCAGGTGAATTCCATTGCCTCTTGGATACTTTGAATTGTCAATCAATCCAATCAGTCAACAAGCACACAATACACACACCACTCACTCACTTTGATAACAGTGATACTTTCAGGCATAGACTGATTCAGGTCTGTTTTCCTTCCTGCCAGCTCAGGCTTGCACCCCGAATCGAGAAAACTGTCCAAGGAATAATGTTAAATCCGCTCTTTCATACCTCCCTGTCTCCCTCCCTCCCCACATCCCACCAGGTTCAGGGGCCAGGAATGGATGGAGAGGAATAGGGAAAGAACTGGCAAGTCTTTTACTGAAATGATATGTATTTGAGCTGACTTTGTTGATGCCCTCTGGGTAGCAGGTAGGGCCTGTCTCTTGGGCAGACAACCAGCGTCATCAAACAGGGCCTCACCCTTGGAGTTTAATACTCTGCAGTGGTTAGCTTGAAATTGTGAATAACATAATCTTTGACTCTGTTTTTGAAAGGAAGTCTTTTGGAACAACTAGCATGTTCCAGGCTTGGCACGTGCACTTCTGCCTCCCACCTTGTGAGACTGGTTCTGGACCTTGCTTTCCCAGATTCCCCAACCAAACCCCATCCCCATGGCAACCAACGTCCCTGGCTTCCCTCTGCCCCAGGAGAGGCAGGTACGCAGATCTGGGGTGGGAGGGGGAGGTTGGACCGGTTGCACATCCCACACCCTGTAACTGCCCTGGGCTGGCAGTGCCATGGTGTGTTTGGAGGGTGACTGGACTGGGGCAAGCCTCTAACCACCCCATCCAGGTAAGGAGTGTGCCCCAAGTGGAAAGTTGCAGTCTCCAGCTGGTTTGCTGTGGTTGGGGCTGTGACCAGTGCCTCAGGGACTGGTTTCCCCACCCCTGGCCAGGGCACACCAGTGTGGGACCAATGTTTAACAGGTGGGAGAACTCGACAGCCTGTGAGGTGTGTGCTCCTATGCATACGTGGCTCCAAGAAGCACCGAAGGGCCCTCCTGTGAGTCTGCACTCATCTTTCAAGTATTCCTATGCTCCCAAGAACATGACATTAAATACTGCAAATTGAAAACAGCACCATTGTAGTAGAGAGAGAGGAGGCAAAAGGAATGATTTTAATTTAGTATCTTTAATGAATGACACTTTACCCCTACCTCGGACTTCCATGGTGGCTCAGACAGTAAAGGAGACTGAGACTCGAGTCCAGGAGACTCGAGTTTGATACCTGGGTCAGGAAGATTCCCTGGAGAAGGGAATGGCAACCCACTCCAGTATTCTTGCCTGGATGATTCCATGGACAGAGAAGCCTGACGGACTATAGTGCATGGGGTCACAAAGAGTCAGACACGACTGACTGACTAACACTTTCACTTTATTTTACCCCTCCCTTTGGAAGAAGAAGCTCCACGCCTTCATTTCACACACTGAGCTCCCCCAATTATATAGCTGGTCTGATAACAGGTGTTCAAATGTTGACGTTTTCAAGTGATGCAGACAAAGGTTCTTTTGGCAGTCTACACATTGGGGTGCACGGAAATTAACCCTGAGATCACTGACTGACCACCTGTAGCCCCATACCTCCTTTCTGGTCCACGCCAGTGGACCCCTCTGCCTCTTAATGCTTGGCCTTCATCACCTGCTATGCACTCTCTTTGACAGGGTACCATCCAAATGTACCAAACCCAGGTACTTTGCACAGCACCCACTCCGCCCAGAGGATGCTCAGTGGTCCTTGACAAAGTGTGCTAGAGGTGCACTCGGGCCCGAGTGTGGCCCCCTCCTTCAGGATCCTCCAGGCAAGCAGCAGCCACCTGGTTTCGGTTCACAAGCCATTCCCTCAACTCCAAGGCACGACTCAGGGATCCAAGACCTTTGTAAACACACTGGGATCTCCTCTGATCGCAGCCCTGGAGCAGACCAGCACAGCCCACAGCTCAGCAAACAGCCAGCTGCTCAGGATGGCCTGCGGATGCGCCAGGTCTCTCTGTTGGCTCAGGAGTCCCTGCCAGTTGTCTTGGGCTGCTGCTGCTAAGTCGCTTCAGTCGTGTCCGACTCTGTGCGAGGAAGGGACATGCTACAGCAATCTCTGCCACACTGATGCACAACCTGCCCTTTAGTTTCCAGTCTTCTCTTATATACTCCGACTGTGGGTGCTGCTCATGGAACCTGTTCAGGCCTTTTCAATGAGTCCTACAGGGCAGTATCAAGCACCTTCTCTTGAGAAGTGTGGCATGTAACTGCACTATAGTATGAAGTTAAACGCTGGGTGGGGGCTACTATTAAAGTAGTGGTTCGCCACAGAGAAATTATGTAGGGTCTAGAGACGTTTTCGGCTGTCACAACTTGATGTGGGTACCACTGTCATCTAAGGGGTAGAGGCCAGGGATGCTTCTACAATGCAGGTCATCTCCATACAAGAAAGAATTATTGGCCCCAAATGTCAGTAGTGCCCATGGTAAGAAAGCCTGCCTTTGGCTAATAACTTAGTCTCTTGGTACCTCCTTTTCCTCCCATGCAAAATGAGATAACTGTAGCATTCTCGTAGATTTTTGTATGGATTAGTAAGTTTGAGTACACAGCTTTTAAAAGTGTGTGGGAAATGGAATGTGCTCAACAATGGCAGATGTCTCCTGTTTCAGGGCTTTCATTAAAATTTCAAGTAAAAATTTCATTAGGTATACTCCTATACAAGTTATTTCATCACAGTTTATGCATTCATTTTTGGAAATATTCATTATTGTTAGTTTTGACAAGCATAAGGGTATACTTTGTTGCCATTTGCTTGTCACTTGACCATCAGAAACAGCTTCTGGTCTCAAACATCTTAACAGAATGAAATAAGGACTTCCTTTGTGTCCCCTCCGGCTGTTTGGAGAGCGAAAATTGCACAGGCCAGAGCAAAGGTGAGCAGTTGGCTGACCCTCCGCCCACTGGTTCCAGGGCTCCTCGCCCAAAAGTCCCGATGAGTCAAAAGGAGAGCGTTAGGCCGTAGTTACTCAAATAATTCCTTTTTGTTCTTTGCTTTTACAACCGGTCTCAAGAATTTCCAGTATCCTTTTAAAATCATTATTCTCTCTCCGGGAGCAACATGATACAAATTACAGTTGACTTAGTACAAAGCAACACAGCGTAGCAGAGCGCCCCAAAGAAAGCGATGGAGAAGCGGCACCACTAACTAGCTCCTTAAACTTGGGCAGCTAACTTCCCCCTTCCCGGCCTCAGTTTCTCCATTCATTAAAGGAACAGGATTGTACTAGATCACGTCCCCCAAATTCTGAGCCTCATCCCCCACTAATTCAAGAANGAGCAGAAAATTCTTGATAGCTGAACAACACAGGAAAGCATAACGTTTATAAATAAATTACTAGTCTTTGGGAAAAACTTTTTTCTTTTTACAAGCACAGTGCTTCTTAATCTTTTGGGGGGATGGAGGCTTCTTTAAGAATCTGGTGAAAGCAGTGGACCCTCTCCCCTAGAAATAAATGTACTTTAAAATAGAATTTTGCTGTTTTGGGAACTCCTATAATTGAAGTATTATCCTTGAAATCCAGATGAAGGGCCCCTGCATGTAAATGTGACAACAGCTGTGGCTTGGTCTCGCAGTTCTGAGAGACCTTTGGCAATACTAGGAAGGTCGGTCCTCTTGCTACTCAAGTCTGGTCTGTGACCCAGCAGCAGCGTCATCACCTGTGGGCTTGCTACAGATGCAGAGTCTCAGTCCCACCTGAGACCTGTGCTCCCGGAGGATGTGTGCCCGCCTGAAAGCTAGAGGGTGGAGGGCTGCATTAGACTTAATGATGTTGCCATTTTAGTATGCCTTACTTTAGTTAAGAAGTTACAGCTTTTCAAAAGCCTTGGGATATGACTGTCTTACCCTTCACTTTCAGTGTCTAATTTTTTGTTTTATTTTTTAATGGGATGTTTGTGATAAAGTGGCAGTTTTCAAGAATAAGCTGAGGTTTGAAGTGAGGCAGTCCAGGTGCTTGAGGAAGACTCCGGAGCGGGCAGTGTCTTGCTCCAGCCACCAGGTGGCACCACTGGCCCAGGTGGCCCCCAGGACAGCAGCCAGGGTGGGGCTGTGGCAAGGAGCACCTGACTGTGGGTGGCTCTGGATTGAGTCAAGTGTTTATTACTCAGTTGCATCTAATTAGGCTTGGGACCTGGTGCTGATTAAAGCCAGATTTTAAGATTTTGACTTTGCTGTGTCAATGGCCACAGGCTAGAACCGTGACTAGAAACTGCTGAGATAGTTGAATCATTTAACGTGAGATAATTATACCTCTAATAAGTAATGAATTCCATGACTTAGTGCTTGTGTACAAGGAAACAGGCTTCCCTTTCTATGACTGTGTGCTCTGCGTGGTGTCTGAGGTGGAATCATACCCTGGAAGAAATGGTGCTGGCTTCAGGTTGTATGTTAATCCTGAAGGAAATGGCCTTGACTTAGGAAGAGTGCACACGAAGGGCCTAGTTAGTCGTGCAGGTCGCGTGTACGTGATCCTCTGACACTGGCCCTGGGAAACCTAAACACGTGGGTCTTGTTCTTCTGGCAGGTTTGCATTTCCTCACTGCCTTGTCTTGAAGACAGCGATGCCAAAGAAAGCGAGACCTGCAGGGGATGGGAAGGAAGAAGGGCCTGTTCCTAAGCAGGAGAAGGTGGAGGCAGCCTGTGGACCTTCTTCCCCTTGGAACTTCGACAGCCCCAGTGGCCTCTTTGAAAGTTTCATCTCGCCCATCAAGACAGAGACGTTTTTCAAGAAATTCTGGGAGCAGAAACCCCTCCTCATCCAGAGAGATGACCCTGCGTTGGCCACGTACTACCAGTCCCTGTTCAGGCTCTCTGATCTGGAGAGTCTATGCAACTGGGGTGTATACTACGGGAAAGACGTGAACGTCTGCCGCTATGTCCACGGGAAGAAGAAGGTTTTAAATAAAGATGGCAGAGTGCGCTTTCTTCAGTTGAGACAAGATTTAGATCAGAAAAGGGCCACAATTCAGTTTCACCAACCTCAGAGATTTAAGGTAACAGGCTCTCCCAGGGACGGAATCATCGTGTGTATTAAAGTACTAACATTTGGCCATGGATCAGCTCAGGGATAAATCCATTTTGGTGATGATTAGTCTCCTGCCAGTTTCAGAAGGGCCAACACCTGTTTGGTCTTCAAATGCATTCCAACTTCAGTGATTTTTGTTTGTTTGTTTTATGTTCCCTTTTGGTTGAACTGTTAGAATCTGCAGTAGCTCAGGGTGGACATGGTTCAGTGTCATTGAGCTGCAGAAAGTAAATTACATCGCAGGTTTATAAAGTTTGTTAAAGTGACATTACCCCTCCAGGAAGAGTATTTCTGTGGGCTTTTTTTTGTTTTGATCCATGGTGGATATTTCTCTCTGGATTGTTTCTTCACTGTAATGTAAGGGATGATAGCATCAAGGTGATCATTTTATTGAAGTTGCCTCCCTCTGCCGCCCACATCTTAGCAGAGGCTTCCGAGCGGTGACCAGACCATGTACCTAATGCACATTTGTGGAAGAGACTTCACCCTTGTAGACAACCCCACCAGGCTGGCTCTGAGAGTAGGTCCTGGAACTGCTGGGGTGGTGGGCAGTCGTAGGTGGAAGGTAGCTTGGATTTTGCGACTGACTAATCTTTTATTTATTCTACATCAGTGATTGACATTTGAGAAATAATCTGCTTCTTCTGTGCCCAGTTTCTGCGTTTATAAAACGTAGATTTAGGATGAGCTAATCTGCTCTCTTAGTTGTTGTTCAGTCGCTAAGTCATGTCTGACTCTTTGCGACCCCATGGACTACAGCACTCCAGGCTTCCCTGTCTTTCACTATCTCCTGGAGTTTGCTCAAACTCATGTCTGTTGAGTCGGTGATGCCATCCAATCATCTCATCCCCTGTTGCCCCCTCTCCTCCAGCCTTCAGTCTTTCCCAGCATCAGGGTCTTTTCTATTGAGTCAGCTCTTCACATCAGGTGGCCCAAAGTATTGGAGCTTCAGCATCAGTCCTTCCAATGAATATTCAGGGTTGATTTACTTTAGCATTGACTGGGTTGATCTCCTTGCAGTCCAAGGGACTCTCAACAGTCTTCTCCAGCACCATAATTGGAAAGCATCTCTTAGATGTTTGAGATGTTTACAGGACAGCTGTCCAACAATTGAAGGCTGTTTCTGAGTTTTAGAAAAAAAGTCTTATCCCCGTCCAGAAATCCCCCTCTGTGACCCTTGGCTGAGTGAGAATGCCAGCTTCGAGGAGGAGGAGAGCAGTGTGTCAGGTTCCACACTGAGGATGGCTTCTGGCTGCGTGCTGGCTCCTGGGACTCTGTCATCAGAGTTCTAGTAGTGCTTGTCATTGTAGAGCTTGAGTTGCCTTCTTAGATCCATGAGGCCTCCCTCATCTGTGAATGCCTTTCCCTTGTCTGGAGGATTTTGTACTATTTGTACTCTGGATAAAGTACAAGTACTCTTAGACTTTTCAGTACAGGTCCTCATTCCAGATAGTTCCTCTTGGGCAATCATGAGCAGCTGAAATGTCCTTGGGATGCCACCCTTTGGGGCATCCTACCTGAAAGGAATTTATAAATCACTTGGCAGACCAAGTCATGATTTGCATTCAGAAAACCTGTACATTCTGGTACTTCCCTCTGAGCTAGTCTTTGACTCTTTGCTTGGCTAGAAGTAGCACTTAACAAGTAGTTTTCAGACACTGAAGAACTATGAATAGAAAAGATCAGTGATGCTGATTACATGTGATTTGTTCACAGACCAGCAGAAAATTATTGTTTGGCATGTATGTGGTGTCCTCTGTGGCTGTCATTTCTGCACACTTCTCTTCCCCAGTTTCAAGTGGCCAGGACTGTTTCCTTTGCCCTGTTGACTCAGCTCTTTAAGTTCTGTTTATGAAAGCAGGAAGGATGAGCTTTCCCAGTTTCAGCTCAGCCCCCAGGCTAGCCTGGGAGGCATCCTGGATATTTGCGGGTGTGCTTTTGTTCTTTAAGCATTTATTTGTGGCTCTGCTGGCTTTCCTCTAGTTGCAGTGAGTGGCAGCGTCTCTTTGTTGGGGTGCAAGGGCGTCTCGTGGTGGTGGCTTCTCTGGTTGTAGAATGTGGGTTCCAGGGCACATAGGCCTCAGTAGTTGTGGTTCCGGCCCCAGAGCAGAGGCTCAGTAGCTGTGCTGCACAAGCCTAGTTGCTCTGCAGCACATGGAACCTTTCTGGATCAGGGATGGGACCTACCTCTCCTGCATTGGCAGGCAGATTCTTCACCACTGAGCCACCAGGGAAGCCCTGTTTGTGGTTTTCTCTTCCCTCTGACCTTCCACCACCAGAACCTGAGAAACCTATAAGCTGCTGGAGTTCACTCTCTACGCAGGAAGGTGGATTCTGAATGTTATATTGTGAGCAGATTTAGTGTTGTGTGTATTTACTGATGGGCATACTGATACCAGGATCGAGAAGTCTAGAGGTAGTTCCTCATCGTCCGGGTTGAAGGACTCGGAGTCAGCACTTTCTTGGTCATGTCACAGAGTGGGAACAGCTTATTAGTCTAGTTCATCTGGAGGTGAGTGAGGCAGTAACTGGAGAGTGGCGGGCTGTTCCCCACCCGCTTCGAGTAGTCTGTGTATCAGGAGTCCAGATGAGTCAACCAAATATTTACACGTGTTCACTTTTGAATCTTCCAACACACATTTGAAATAACTGAGGCGATCACTGTGGTCTCCACTTTACCTGAAAGAAATGAGTTCACATTTGTGACTTACATAGCTACTAAGGAAGGACTTCTAACTTCAGAATTAAAACATTTTCTGAACCATGTATCTGAAGATCCTCCCTGAAATGTAGTTGGGCTTTTGGCATGTTTGTTTTCACCTTTCTTTAGGTGTCAATGTGGGCCTCTGGTCTTGACCATTGTATTCAGCTGCTTCTGCAGGAAGGTCAGTGCAGAGGAGAGGGCCTCCCCGCTCACCCCGCCCCCTTCACTTTTCCATTGTTCTGGGGTCTTCCTTGGCAGCTCCAGACACAGCTGGGGGACAGGAGTCAAAGGACACAGGTTTCAGGAGCCTCGTTTGTGCCTGTCAGTGCTGTGAAGCTGTGACACTTGTACACTGTTGTGCATTTGAAATAGAGGTAGTTTATGCTGTTTCTCACAGTCTTCGAGTGGGAGTCCTCCTTTCACGGACGAAGAAGTTGAAGTCTAGTTTGTAACTACAACCTGAACGCAGACGGTTTGACTCCAGATCCCTTTCTAGTGGGCCACACTTGGCAGATTGAGAATCTAAAAGTGAAGTGAAAAACTTGTACAAATGATAGGGTTTTCTGTAACCTTTAAGAAGAAGGAGACACGTGCTTCTTACTTATAGACCCAGAAACTTCAGTTGGGAGCCATAAGGTCACCCATATGGTCCTCAGGCCATCAGCGATAGAGAGAGACAGACAGTTACTGTACACATGTAATTACACATCCTGCTGGCCGCTCCCAGGGGTACGTTAGATTGCTTGGGAGATCTGTGAACTCTTTGGAGCTATTCAGGTGCCACTGAATTCTTCTTCTTGTGTTAAATAGAAACCTTGAGCTTTGTATGTAGAGTAGCTCAATGGCTTACATGGAAATGTCTCCCAAAGCTTGTTTAATGCTGACTCAATTCTTTCCCACTTGGTATTTTTCATTCTGTAGTTTTTTTTTTTTTTCATTCCAGCGGGTAAGATTGACTTCTAAGCCACGGTCATCGTTTACTCAGCAAATCCTTTCCATATCTTCTGTGTGCCAGGCACTGCACGTATGGATGCTTAGAAGTTGGGCTTCTGCGAGGTTCTTTGTAGGTGATTTTTCTTTACGGTAGAGTCGCGGTTATGGGGCTGCATGAATGTGAATCCTGGATCCATCATTGACAGGCCTCCTTCCTCGTCGGTGTGGATGGGCACCCACAGGGTGATGGTACCCACCTTGTGAGAGGGTTGCTGGGAGGGCTGTGTAGCTAAAGTAGGTGAAGCCCGGTGTACAAAAAGTGCCGACACCCACGTGGCCCAATTCTGCCTCTCTTCCCCTCACCTGCCTTGGGACAACCAGGTCTCCTCCTCTCGCAGGAGTACCTGGCTGCTCTCCAGGCCCCTCAGCCTGACGTAGGTCCTGAAGGGCGAGTGAGTGAGTGAGAGCGGGGCGTGTCCCCGACCCCTGTCCCCACTTGCTGCCCGTGCCCTCTTCCCAGTTTGTTATTTCTGCTTCCTTTGCTCTGAGGACCCTTTTGTCAGGCAGTTCCGAGACCCTCACCTTTCATCTTGCCTGAACTTCAGACTTACCCAGCTGGCATAGGGGGGTCTTAACAGCTCATACGTAAGATTTCTAATGTACAGCTTTTCTTTCTTTCCCCTGAAAACTCATTCTTTAGCAGATCTTTCCCACTTGAGTGGTGCTGGGAGCTCACTGCCTTAGTCGAAACCCCCAGAGCATTTCTCACGTATCCTCCCCACTCCCAGGCCCCTGCCGCCTGCCAAGCACGTGCGGACTTGTGCTCTCCCCCCTCTCCTCTCCCCCTCGGATCATCCCCACCTGCACCTCTGCGTTTGTCGCTTCCCCGCCGCTGTCTCTTGCTTTCCCACAGTACGGTCTCCTCCACATCATGGCCAGACTGACCTTTTGTAAGTGTGGATGGGCCATGTCATTGGCTGGCTTGAAATCCTTCGTGGCTCCCTGTCACCTCCTCCTGTCCATGCTCGGGACAGAAGGTCCCTGAGGTGCCGGTTCAGTCACTGCTGAATTCCCAGCATCTGGGCTTCCNCGCTGTCTCTTGCTTTCCCACAGTACGGTCTCCTCCACATCATGGCCAGACTGACCTTTTGTAAGTGTGGATGGGCCATGTCATTGGCTGGCTTGAAATCCTTCGTGGCTCCCTGTCACCTCCTCCTGTCCATGCTCGGGACAGAAGGTCCCTGAGGTGCCGGTTCAGTCACTGCTGAATTCCCAGCATCTGGGCTTCCAGGTGGCGCTAGCGGTAAAGAACCCACCTGCCGGTGCAGGAGACTAAGAGGGAAGAGTTTGATCCCTGGATGAGGCAGATCCTCTGGAGGAGGGCATGGCAACCACTCCAGTATTATTGCCTGGAAAATCCCATGGACAGAGGAGCCTGGCGGGCTTGTCCATAGGGTCACAAAGAGTCGGACATGACTGAAGTAACTTAGCACAGAGCATAATAGCTGTGCAATGAAGACTTGCTGCACCGAATAAGAACAGATTCCTTTCTTCTGATGTATTTTTCTCTCCTTCTGTCTCCACTGTTGTTTCTTAAGGATGAGCTCTGGAGGATCCAGGAGAAGCTGGAGTGCTACTTCGGCTCTTTGGTTGGCTCCAATGTGTATATCACCCCGGCTGGAGCCCAGGGCCTGCCGCCCCACTACGATGATGTCGAGGTGAGAGGGGGGATCTGCCCGGCCGCGGGAGGAGGGAGTGGCCGCCAGCCCAGGAAGATGGGGTTGTGGGGGTTGAGCTGTTGGTCAGGTCCCGGCCCACTCTTCCTGTGCAGGCTCCATAGAGCTTGACCTCCCTCACCAGGATGTTGGACCAAAATTAACCCCACTGAACTGGTTTCCTGCTTCTTTGGAAAGGGGAGAGATTGTTTATTTACTAATATAAAGAGCTGCATACTCCTCCAGAACATGTATTGATTGAATTTTCTACAGAGAAGTGTGATTGGATTTTATTTTTTCTTTAATTTCACAGTTTAATAAGGTGAGGTCACAAGTATTCCATACATCTGCTTTTATTTTGTCCTTTTTCTGTAGCTGCCAAAAATGTATGCTTTTTTCCATTTGTGAAAATCTTGGGGCAGCTTAAATGAAGGTCATGGTTTCGCTTAAGCACTGGCGCCTTGACGAATGTTGATTTCACTCATGTGGCTGCCAAAAAAAGTTAACTCTTGGGCTTAGGTATGTTGTAGTTTTATTTTTGTACTGATACATTCTGTGAACACAGAGATAGTAGGAAATAACAACCTCTTTTTTTCCTCTTGAGAGCAATTTGATATCAATACATTTTCCAAAAGTTTTTTTTCTTCCTTTAATATTTCTAACAGGACTTTAAAATCTCTTTGGTTGAATGAAGAATAAAAACTTGACGTTTTCCTATGTGCCAGGGATTATCTTCAGGGTTTTGGACACTCAGTAATATCTGAAGCTTGGCTTTTCCCTCAAAGATCATGGGCTTCCCGCTGTCTGATGGAAGATTTAGAGGAATGAATAGTGAGATGGATAGTGGGATATAAAGAACTCAGTGAGGCTTTTAGGGAAGTGAAAAGAATGTGCAGCCTTCCAGTGTCAGAGTTTACAGTCACCTGTTTTTAAAAAGTGAATGCCATTGGTGGCAGCTTTTAAGTGTAGAGCGAGGTGTATCTGTGATCCTTTATTTTTATTATATCAAAGTTGTGATTCGTTTAAGCCCTGAGAGGATCAGCACCCAGTCAGGGGGCTCTCTGACACTCTTGGGGTCCTGTGGTCCCTGTAGGTGTTCGTCCTGCAGCTGGAGGGAGAGAAACACTGGCGCCTGTACCAGCCGACGGTGCCTCTGGCGCGGGAGTACAGCGTGGAGGCCGAGGACAGGATCGGGCAGCCCACACACGAATTCACACTCAAGGTAAGGGCCTGCCACTGTGCATGCCAAGTGTGGTTTGAGGTTTGCGCTTGTGTAACGGTCCCCCGAGAATGTGTCCAGGAGGTTGGGGGCCCGTGGCTCCCATTGGTGGCCCCTCGTGGGGGTGCCTCGGAGGGAGACCTAGTCCTTTGTACTTGCAGATGTGAGCTGAGGAAACGGCTCCATATGCTCTCTGAGTCCAAAAGGAATGAATTATGAATACGGTAACCACTGACTTTCCTGGAGTAAAAGTCATGGAAGGCATGGCCTTGGGCCGCCTCACCAGATCTAAGGCAGTAGCCACCGCTGGATGGTAGGTTGCTTGAGGAGAGCACGGTCAATGACCCCTCAGTTTTTCTTGCTGGTAAAATTCGGGCACCCCCTTTGCCTCTTGACTGCAGTAGGCCCTCTGCACCCCCTTCCTCCCGGATGTAGTTGTCAGAAGAGTCATCATGAAGCCTCTCGAGGGGACCTTCCCCAGAAAACCAGGTGGCCCAAGCATGTGCTGGTTTGCTGGTATCTCGCTGCTGAGAAAGTGTGTCCTTGAGCAGTTAGCCGAGTGGGATCATAGCCAGTCCCCAGCAGGTCAGGTTGTTGAGAAAAAAGTCTAGGATAAGAATAGCTGTGTAACTCAGTTTTACACCTTTTCCTATAAAACTTAATTTCAACAACATTTAATTTCCTTCAGTGGTAATGAGATAATAGTTAATATAAATCATTCCGAAGATTTTAACCAAACTGATGGACTTGCATATGGTTGTTTTTGTATTTCTTACATCTTGAAATTACACTTGGTATCTAATTCTTTTTTCTTTTTATATTATTTGTGGCTGCCCTGGGTCTCCATTACTTTGTGCTGGCTCTGTCTAATTCCAGTGAGTAGGGCCACTCTCTCATTGCAGTGCATGGGCTTCTCATTGCAGTGGCTGCTCTCGTTGCGGGGCTTGGGCCCCAGGTGCACAGGCTTCAGTAGCTGGAGCGCGTGAGCTCAGTCGTGGTGTGTGGGCTTAGTTGCCTTGCAGAATGTGGGATTGATTCCAGCTTGAGCTTCATCCAGCCTGGCATTTTGCATGATGTACTCTGCATATGTGTTAAATAAGCAGAGTGACAGTATATATGGGCTTGACACAGGGATTGAAACCGTGTCCCCTGCTTTGGCAGGCAAATTCTTAACCATTTTGCCACCAGGGAAGCCCCTCTGATTCTTCCTCAGTGCCTTGTGGCTTCTTGATATTAAAATCTCTGCCTGCGTGCCGTAACTGGGAAAAACTCCCTGTTGATGATGTTGTTGTTCATTCGGTCAGTCTTGTCTGATTCTTTGCGACTCCATGAACTGCAGCATACCAAGCTTCCCTGTCCTTCTCTCTCTCTTGGGTTTTGCTCACACTCATGTCCACTGAGTCGATGTTGCCATCCAGCCGTCTCATCCTCTCATGCTCTGTTGTCCCCTTCTCTTTTATCTTTCCCAGCATTAGGGTCTTTTCCAATGAGTCAGCTGTTCACATCAGGTGGCTAAAGTATTGGAGCTTCAGCACTTCCAATGAATGTTCAGGGTTGATTTCCTTTAGGATTGACTGGTTGGATCTCCTTGCAGTCCAAGGGACTCTCAAGAGTCTTTCTCCAGCACCGTAGTTCAAAAGCATCAATTTTTCAGTGCTCAGCCTTCTTTATGATTCAACTCTCAGTATCTGTACAAGACTACTGGAAAAACCATAGCTTTAAATATATGAACCTTTGTTGGCAAAGTGATGTCTCTCCTTTTTAATATGCTGTCTAGGTTGGTCATAGCTTTTCTTCCAAGGAGCAGGCGTCTTATAATTTCATGACTGCAGTCACCATCCACAGTGATTTTGGAACCCAAGAAAATAAATTCTGTCACCGTTTCCATTGTTTCCCCATCTATTTGCCATGAAGTGATGGTATCAGATGCCATGATCTCAGTTTTCTGAATGTTGAGTTTTATTCCAGCTTTTTCACTCTCCTCTTTCACTTTCATCAAGAGGCTATTTAGTTCCCCTTCACTTTCTGCCATAAGGGTGGTGTCATCTGCATATCTGAGGTTATTGATATTTCTCCCGGAAATCTTGATTCCAGCTTAAACCTCATCCAGCCTGAGATTTCACATGATGTACTCTGCATGTAAGTTAAATAAGGTGAGTGACAATTTATAACTTTGACATATTCCTTTCCCAATTTTGAACCAGTTCATTATTCCATGTCCAGTTCTAACTGTTGCTTCTTGACCTGCATACAAGTTTTTTAGGAGGCAGGTAATGTCTGGTATTCCCATCTCTTTAAGAATTTTCCAGTTTGTTGTGATCCACACAGCCAAAGGCTTTCATGTAGTGAATGAAATAGATGTTTTATGGAATTCCTTTGCTTTTTCAATGATCCAGCGAATGTTGGCAGTTTGATCTCTGGTTCTTCTGCCTTTTCTAAATCCACCTTGTACATCTGGAAGTTCTCAGTTCATGTACTGTTGAAACTTAGTGTGAATTATTTTGACCATTACCTTGCTAGCTTGTGAGATGAGTGCAATTGGGCAGTAGTTTGAATATTCATTGGCATTGCCTTTCTTTGGGATTGGAATGAAAGCTGACCTTTTCCAGTCCCATGGCCACTGCTGAGTTTTCCAAATTTGCTGGCATATTGAATGTAGCACTTTGACAGCATCATCTTTTAGGACTTGAAATAGCTCAACTGGAATTCCATCATCTCCACTAGCTTTGTTCGTAGTCATGTTTCCTAAGGCCCACTTCACTTCACACTCCAGAATGTCTGGCTGTAGGTGAGTGATCGTACCATCATGCTTATCTGGGTCATTAAGACCTTTTTTGAACAGGTTTTTCATGTATTCTTGCCACTTCTTAATATCTTCTGCTTCTGTTAAGTCCATACTGTTTCTGTGCTTTATTGTGCCCCTCTTTGCAGAAATGTTCCCTTGGTATCTCTGATTTTCTTGAAGAGATCTCTAGTCTTTCCCATTGTATTGTTTTCCTCTATTTCTTTGCTTTGATCTCTGAGGAAGGCTTTCTTATCTCTCCTTGCTATTCTTTGGAACTCTGCATTCAGATGGGTGTATCTTTCCTTTTCTCCCCTGCCTTTTGCTTGTCTTCTTTTCTCAGCTATTTGTAAGGCCTCCTCAGAGAACTGTTTTGCCTATTTGCATTTCTTTTTCTTGGGGATGGTTTTGGTCACTGGCTCCTGTACAATATTAAAAATTTCTGTCCATAGTTCTTCAGGCAGTCTGTCCATTCAGATATGACCTAAATCTAATCCCTTGAATCTGTTTGTCACTTGCACTGTATAATTGTAAGGAATTTGATTTAGGTCACACCTGAATGACCTAGTGGTTTTACCTGCTTTCTTCAATTTAGGTCTGAAACTTCTCCACCCTCCTCCGGTAGCATATTGGGCACCTACCGACCTGGGGGTTTCATCTTTCAGTGTTGTATTTTTTTTGCCTTTTCATACTGTTCATGGGGGTCTCAAGGCAAAAATACTGAAATGGTTTGCCATTCCCTTCTCCAGTGGACCACATTTTGTCAGAACTCTCCACCATGACCTGTCTGTCTTGNCTCTCTCATTGCAGGCGGATTCTTCACCATCTGGCTTGCCCATTTCCTGAAGTCTCTACTGAAGTGTCATCTTAGCAGAGTGGCTAAAACAGCACCTCTTACGCCGACACACCCACCCTTAGATCAGCATCATCCTCCTCGTCTGTCTTCTTTGCACTCACCACCATTCAGCATTGTTTATTTGCAGCTTTCTTTTATCCCTCTTGCCCCCACTCGAATATCTTCATTGCTGGTGTCTCTTTTCCCTTCTCAAATGCTTGTCGGTTTCTCTGGAACATGTTTCATCAGGGCAGGGCTTTCTTTGGTTCATTGCTCTCTTCCTACCTAGCCTGGTGTCTGACGTGGGCAGGGTGATTGGGAAGGGTTGGTCAGGTGTTTGTGGGATGAATAAACAAACAAATGGATGAGCTATATATGTGAGGGCCTCCGTCACAGGGCAGGCACTCAGACTCACAAATGAGAGCTGTAATTAGGAGTGATGCATTGATTTACTTGAAAGACTAGTTTCCCTGTCAGGTTGCTGTTATTCAGGGCAAGACAGCTCCTATGAATACATCATAATTGTATATTGTTTATTGCTTTAAGGCAAATCTTAGCATTAAAATAAAGAATCTCTCTCGTGATGTTTCCTGAGCTCTTCCTCCAGGGCCCCTGGTTGTAGCCAGGGAGCCAGGCTACTTCCTGGGTTGCAGAGAGGAGACACGTGACTCCAAGGACACCCCCACCTCCACCCCGCCCTTCTCCTTTCTGCTGTACAGAATGTTCTGTCTGGGTGGGATCAGGCAGGAGGTGGTGGCTCCAGGGCAGGAGTGATTGGGGAGATACTTCTCTTAACCAGCTTGAAATCAGACAGGGTGGGGAGGCTCGCCTGCCTGAGGACGTGAGTGGGCTGTAGTTGGGTCTAGTGCTCATTCTCAGATGCAAGACCGCAGGGTTTTCGTCCCTTCTTCCGGACAGCTGTTGAGCCTGTATGTGCCAGATGCTTAGGTGTGTTAGGCCCTGGGATACAGGATGGATGTGGGCCCTGCTTGGGACACTGCCCAGACTGTAATGGGGCGGCGGGTAAAATGAAGATTATGATAGGGCCACGTGCCCAGCACTGCTCCCAGAGCTGTGGCTATGCAGTCTCCTCTAATACTCCAGTAATCCTGTGAGATGTGGGGCAATTGCTTCCCTTTTACACATAAAGGAACTGAGGCCTCGGGGGGTTAAGTAACATGCTAGGGTCCCCAGCCAGTGAGCTCCAGAGCTGTCCTTCCTCACCACCCCCTTTGAAGGATGTGGAGGCAGGTACAGGCTCTCACCTTGATCCCGGGCTAGTTTCAGAGGTGTCTGTTCTCAGCTTACAAACAAAGAAAGTGGCTTCAGGCACTGGAAGCCTCTCCAGGATTGGGTTCATGGTGACAGACTCACAGACACAGCAGAGCTTGACCAGTGGACCTCACAGAGCCCAGCACGCAGACCACTGCCTGGTCACCACTCAGAGGCTTCTAGAACGCAGAACTGAAACTCACAGCCTCTACAGGGGACCAAGAAGATACCCTCCCCACTAAACGCTTCCCCTTGTCCTCATCTAGCCGGGAGACTTGCTGTACTTTCCCAGAGGGACCATCCATCAGGCGGACACTCCCGAGGGTCTGGCCCATTCCACGCACGTGACCATCAGCACCTACCAGAGGAGGTAAGCACTCGCCTCTGACCTCGTGTACCCGACAGCTCCGCTCCGAGCTGTGGCGCCGACAGCCAGGATCAAGAGGCGAGACACAGGTGGTCACATCGTGTCTGCTTCCCCAGCCCCAGGGCCGCCTCCATCCCTGCTGACTTCCTGGTCCTGCTGTGTCCCACCTGTGCCATTGACCCTCTCGTCTGGGCCTCCTCCTGAACTGTCATGACCCTGGCTCATATAGAACACCGGGAGTTGCCCACATCCAGGCTCCCGGGATCGGGAGTGGGTGTGGCCGTGTATCTGTGACACTAGGCTGCACTTCTAGTCTCTTCCCACCCTTACCCACTCTCTCTCTCCATTAGAAAAGGTTTTTTATCGTGGCAAAATATTCATGGGCCATTTTAACCATTTTTAAGCGTGCAGTTCAGTGACGCTAATTGCACTCACTGTTGTGCAGCCATCCCCAGTATCTGTTTCCGAAACATTGTCATCACCCCGAACAGAAACTCTGCATCACGGAAACCTCTGGGTCTCTTTGAAGGTTTCCAGTTTTTACAGTTCATTAAAGTCGGAAAGGATGTCTGGAACAGTAAGTCCTAGAAGCACATGTGCTGAAAACAGTTTCAATTAAAACCACGTTCCAGTTCAGCAAGCGCCTTGTCACATGACAGGACCTGGGCAGCAGCCCTGCCCCTGGTTTCCTGATAGCAGTGGCCTGGCTAGTCCAGGTCCCGTTAAAAGCACCCACTGCTGGTTTATTCATCATGAGCCCTGGGCCTTGTACTAGTTGCTGGGATGGTAGGCGCTGGACTGAAGGGGCTTTGGGAGGACTTGTACTCTGGTCATGGTGGAAGGAGGGGAGACAGGTGTGTAGTTCCCAAACAGTGTGGCATGTCCCATCACAGCTTTGCGGAGGAGTCCCTGGGAGCACAGAGGGGTGTGGTTAGCTAAGCTGGGGCATCACGGAAGCTTCAGCAATGATTTGACACCCAAACTGAGGGAGCCCAGGGGACAAGTGGAAGTGAGCCCAGAGGTCAGAGTGGGACAGGACATTCCAGGCCTGAGGAACAGTGGGTCCTTCTATATCTTGCACAACAAGAAAGCAAGCATTCCTCTGCCTCCTCTTCTGGTTTTGCAGCAAGAAGTGAACCACTGTGTTTAAGGGACAGGAGGGACTAAGCGGGAGTCTGGCCTGAAGGCAGAGCTTGTTTTAGGTTTCTCTTGTATAAAATGCCTTCTCTCCATGGTTGGGTTCCTTGCAGAGCGAGAAAGTTTCCAAGGGCGACTGAGGGAGCGGGCAGTAGGAACCGGGCCGTGGGGAGGCTGCGTCAGAAGCCCGTTCTGGACCGAAGCAGCTCTGGGCCTTGGCAGCCGTGTCGCTGAGCCTGTGAGCGTCCTTCGTCTGGTGTCCCGTCGTTGCTGTCACTCTCTCCCTGGTTCTTCCTCTTTTTCGTTTTTCTTGCAGCCATCAGCTGGTTTTCTGGCCCCCTTGGTTTTCACTCCATCTTCCTCGGTTCCTGATTTACTCACAACATTGGCATGTCATGAGGCGTCATCAGTTACTTCTCTTGACTTCCCTCCACCTCCTTGACCCTGTTAGCTTTTGCTACCATCAGGTGACTGTTTCCCAATCCCAGGGGTGAAGAAGTGGTAGCTTTCCCTGGTCCCACCCACTGCTCCTGCAGTCGGCAGGGCTTGAAGAGCTGCCTGAGTTAGAGAGGATGCCTGCCGGCTGAGGATGGGCACTGTAATGCCGACTTGTGCCTGCTGGTGGGGCCGCTGCTAGAACAGGACAGGTGTGATGCGAGGGCCGTTGCTCCCCGGAGGTGTCTTGTGCTTTGGTCCTGGCCCCTTTTAAGGCCTTATGGCAGGGCGAAGATTTGGCCTTTCCCTAAGGCTTCTCAAGGGTGGCATTTAGGGCCTGCGCTCTCAGATAGTGGCATGTCAATCTGACCGATTTATGAAGGTGAACCCCTCCAGAGGTGTTGTTTCTACACTGCCGCCCAAGATCCAGTCTCCTAGAAGAGCACGGAGCTCAGTGTAATAACTGCACTTTAACTCCGTGAGCTACTGCTTTGTGGCTTAGACCTGGGACCCCTCAAAGGACGATAACATTTCACGCTGCTGTGAGGTCTGCGTGTGTCCTCCAGGGCTATGTTCAGTCAAAGGTGTGAGGCTGGGTGTAGCATTTTGTCAGAAACCCGTGAGGCCACCAGGTGGGAGTGGATTCCTGTGGGGGGGGGGAAGTGTCTCACGTGGCTCTTGTCCTCCTTTGCCACTTCCAGGAGGTAAGCATAAAAGTGTTAATTTTGCTTACAGAGTGAGAGGCAAAAGTCATACTGTGAATTTCCATTTTGCCTGTAGCTAGCAATTTGAAATCTGCTGGTGACACAGAGGGAAATTTTGAGCAGCTCAGAAATGTTTCTAGAGAGAACATCCCCACAGCGTGTGTATCTTACACGGCCACACATTTAGGAGGGGGTGATTCCGAACGCCCCGGCGGAAGGGCAGAGGTAGCTGAACACCGACGCTTGTCCTGAAATGGCATTTTTGGCATCTGGCTTCTCTTCTACCCCAGTAACACCATCATTAGAGTTTAGCAAGTTGCAAAATAAATCATTTTGAATATTTGAATCATGTTGGATATTTTACTGAGAACAGTGCCCCTCTTTTTCTTAAGAAACAAAGGAAAATGTCATGTTTAACTGTTCAGATAATTGCACAGTCCAGGATCTTGCTGTTACCCTATATATATTGCTTTTTGTATTTTTTGCACATACAAATTTTTTTTAGG
Organism: Neotragus moschatus; assembly: GCA_006410615.1. Classification (NCBI taxonomy): domain Eukaryota; kingdom Metazoa; phylum Chordata; class Mammalia; order Artiodactyla; family Bovidae; genus Neotragus; species Neotragus moschatus. Next base: position 940,323 of record SJYA01000062.1, on the reverse strand, counting down.
TCCTCTAATGATTGAGAGTTACTTTTCTGCAAAACTGTCAAGGCAGTTATGTAGTTGAAAATGTTAAAAAAATTTGTTCCTTTGAACTTCTTACGTTATGACAGTCTGTAATTAATTCTGATATCTTTACATTTAAGATAAATCATGAATAAAGCCTAGCTTCCTACCTTTAACTTTGCATGTGAGTGTCTGAGGTGGGTAGAAAGGGAAGCCTGTGATTGATACTGCTCTTATGTTTTTATGCTGAGTGCAGAGTCGGACACGACTGAGCAACTGAACTGAACTGATGTGAAATTGGAACTCAAGATTTCAGGGCAGGAGGATTGGTGTGGTATTTTGTAGCTTGAGGCTCTTATAATCAGTGTTTTTTCCACATGTCTCATGCTTTCATTGTTTTTTCTTTTTTTTTTTTAACTTGGCATGTGTTCCAGTTCATGGGGAGATTTCCTTTTGGACACCATTTCGGGGCTTGTGTTTGACACCGCCAAGGCAGATATGGCTCTCCGGGCTGGCATCCCCCGGCAGCTGCTCCTGGTAAGGAGCGAAGGCAGGTGAGGAGGGAAGGGCAGCCATGGCTCCCTTCAGGACCCCAGAACCCTTCTCCCTAAGAGTTCTTCTCATCATCAGTTACTTCTGACTTCCCTCCACCTCCTTGACCTCGTTAGCTTTTGCTACCACCAGGTGACTATTTCCCAGTCCCAGGGGTGAAGAAGTGGTAGCTTTCCCTGGTCCCACCCACCGCTCCTGCAGTTAGCAGGGCTGGAAGAGCTGCCTTAGTTAGACAGGATGCCTGGAATATTATCTGCTAACTGATGAGAAGGCTTCTCCCTACATGAGCCAAGCTTGTCTCCTCCTGGGTTGGGTGGTTTGCAAAGACAGAGTGCTGCACATTACTTGCAAGCCAAAGGAACAGTGGTGGTATGCAGATGGCCCACTTCCTGTATTTCAGGGTGGCAGCAGTGGGCCTTGGAAGCGCTGACTGAGTAGATATTTGAATAACTAATATGGCTCAGGANCTTGTGTTTGACACCGCCAAGGCAGATATGGCTCTCCGGGCTGGCATCCCCCGGCAGCTGCTCCTGGTAAGGAGCGAAGGCAGATGAGGAGGGAAGGGCAGCCATGGCTCCCTTCAGGACCCCAGAACCCTTCTCCCTAAGAGTTCTTCTCATCATCAGTTACTTCTGACTTCCCTCCACCTCCTTGACCTCGTTAGCTTTTGCTACCACCAGGTGACTATTTCCCAGTTCCAGGGGTGAAGAAGTGGTAGCTTTCCCTGGTCCCACCCACCGCTCCTGCAGTTAGCAGGGCTGGAAGAGCTGCCTTAGTTAGACAGGATGCCTGGAATATTATCTGCTAACTGATGAGAAGGCTTCTCCCTACATGAGCCAAGCTTGTCTCCTCCTGGGTTGGGTGGTTTGCAAAGACAGAGTGCTGCACATTACTTGCAAGCCAAAGGAACAGTGGTGGTATGCAGATGGCCCACTTCCTGTATTTCAGGGTGGCAGCAGTGGGCCTTGGAAGCGCTGACTGAGTAGATATTTGAATAACTAATATGGCTCAGGAACTATAGCCTCAGCACATGTGCGATCCCAAGTTAGGCTCTCTCACACTGGAGAGCCTGGCCTCAGTGTGTTCCCTGGCTTCCCTGTCCACCCTGATTTTACCCTGTTGGCAGGTATTGAGATGGTGGATGCATTAGGCCTGAGTTGAGCAAAGGTGTCTTCATGGTCTGAAGTGGTTACTTCAGACAGTGATTTTTTTCTTCAGAAGGCAAGGCCACGACTGCACCATATTCCCAGGGAGCCCTCTTTCCAGGCAAAATGCTAAAAAATGATCTTTTTTTGCAAACGGTAGGCAGCTACAGAGGAACAGTGGTTAAGAGGACATAAATGGGTGCTGTCCTTAAGGGAGTGGTGTGGATCCGTGTTTGTCCTGGGTGGTGGTGCCCATTGCAGCACTCTGGAGACTGGGCCTGGGTAGGAACGTGGCTGGAGTCTGGGCCAGGACTCACTTCTGTGTTTCCAGCAGGTGGAAAGCACAGCTGTTCCAACAAAATTAAGTGGCTTTCTGAGAATGCTTGCAGACCGGCTGGAGGGGANACAGCTGGGCGTACCCGGCTGGCTCTCAGGCTGCTTCTTTTGGTCAGGTAGAGGGAGAGTCTCATTTTCACTAACTTTTCAAAAAGCCTTACCCATCACGCGTGGAGGACCAGCGAGACACACAATCTACAAGGTCCCTTCTAACATCTACTCTGTGCACATGTTTATTGTCGTCTGGGGGAGGGGGAGGAGTTTAGAATATGTTTTTGATGCATCAACTCAAAGCAGCAATCTTCCCAGCACACGGTTTAATCTTTAGCAGAACACTTCAGTTCCGAGTATCAGCTTATGTCCCAGTTTTCCTTGTCTTAGCCCTTACTGTCTTAAGTTCCCTCAACTCTGTCTCCAACCAGATCACCCTGTCAGGCTGGTCTGTGTGTAGTGGCTGCTTTTTCACTAAGTTAAATCCAATCTAGGAGAGAGTTGTTTCTGTGCACTTTATTAGGTGGCTTTTTTTTTATGACACAGCACTTGACCTACCTAGACTGACTAATTCACCATGGTTGTGTAATTGGAGGGATGGTGCACTTTGAGCTCAGGAAGTCCTTTCAGAGTCCTCATGTGGAGCAAGCCAGGGACAGAAATTGGAGCGGTGAGAGCGTTCCGCGCAGAAGGCAGGGTGGCCCAGTCTGTACTATGATAGTGTGTGCTCCTTGGGTACTGGTGACAGCCTTCTAATGAACTTAGAAACTTCTGTTGTTATTTATCTGGTTGACATCTGTCTTTAGTATAAGAATGAGGTCCACTGGGATGTAAGCAGTATTTTTAACATCACTGTGAATATCCGAGTTGGAGCAGATGCCCCATGTTTGGATTCACCTGCACATTGTTAACTAACTGTCTCAAACAGTTGCTCCTGCAAACAAGTTTGAGCCTGCTTTCTCTCTGGGTTTTCTAGGTGGACAGCTTCCGGGGTTGGACAGCACAGTGAGACTGCAGTTTAGAGATCACGTGGTTTTCACTGTAGGACCCAATCAGAACCCATCTGTGAGTATCCAAAAGGGAAGAGGGTTACACTCAAGGCATGTCCATCACAGGCCTCAGGTTATCAGGCTGACAGTGGCCCTGCCCACCTCCTCTGGGAATCTTCCGCCTCACAGTTCAGTTCCATCGCTCTAGATCAGATTATGCCCAGATCTCACTGCTCCAGTTCCAAAGTTTCCTGCTCGTTGGGCATTTAAGGGTTTGTCCTTAGCCCCACAGAACTCTGCTTTTTCCCCGCTGCTAAGTCACTTCAGTCATGTCCAACTCTATGCGACCCCATAGACGGCAGCCCACTAGGCTCCCCTGTCTCTCAGATTCTCCAGGCAAGAATAGTGGAGTGGGTTGCCATTTCCTTCTCCAATGCATGAAAGTGAAAGGTAAAGTGAAGTCGCTCAGTCATGTCTGACTCTTAGCGACCCTGTGGACTGCAGCCCACCAGGCTCCTCCGTCCGTGGGATTTTCCAGGCAAGAGTANTCTCAGATTCTCCAGGCAAGAATAGTGGAGTGGGTTGCCATTTCCTTCTCCAATGCATGAAAGTGAAAGGTAAAGTGAAGTCGCTCAGTCATGTCTGACTCTTAGCGACCCTGTGGACTGCAGCCCACCAGGCTCCTCCGTCCGTGGGATTTTCCAGGCAAGAGTATTGGAGTGGGTTTGCCATTGCATTCTTGCTTCTTCCCCTAGTTAGCGATTAATGTCTGGTCTCTGCCTCCTAATTAGGGCTTTTTGGCCTTTGCCAAATTATCAGTATAAGTTTCTGGACTTCCTCTGGTGTGGGACTTCTGCCTTTATGAAAGTGCCCTACACAACCCTAAAGCCCTTGGGAATTCTCTCATGCCTGGTGGCTTCACCTGGGTCCTCCTGATCAGCTTTCTTGGGAGGGGCCTGTGAATGACTGGCGAGGTTGGGAGTCAGGGGCACCTGGATGTCTCCATAACCAGACTGTTCTAGCCATCAGGGCCAAACTTGGTGGAAACTTTATAACATATATGGAAACCTTGAGATTATATACTCCCACAGCCTCTTTTTTTTTTTAAAGCTAGTTATTCTGATAGTTAGTTTGAGGCATTTATTTCAGGTCAGTGTGTTTGATCCTCATCTAAGAAGTGACCAGGAATGACTCAAGGTGCTAGAAGAGACAGTAAACTTCCCTGTGTAGGGCAGATACAGAGTTGGGGGAGAAGCCTACTCTTAAGTGGAAGGAAGGTTTTCATAGATCACATGGCTGGTATTTAGAATTAATATTTATTCTGTGGTGTTCATAAATTGAAAATTTATGTATACCTAGGAATATTAAATTTTTCTGATGTACAAAGAGTACATTTACTTTGTAAATGAAGAAACCTGAATGTTTCATTGGTAAGTTGAAGTAGAAGTGGTTTTTTTATTAAAGTTTCTGAAGGGGCTGTTATCTTTTTAAAAAATGACTTACAGGTGCTTATTTGCTACATACAGATAGTAATCTATGAGAACTATTAAAAAATAGTCATTATTACGTTATATTTATGTATCTACATGTTTATATCAACTTTTTGCCAGGAAGATTTAGTATTCAATAAATTTCACTTAAGCACTGAGATTTTTCTTGGTATTGCCCTATACTACTGGAAAAGCCTCCTAGCATCCCAGTGGTATTCTGTTGTTGACAGCTTTGTTTTTTTTTGAAGGATGAAACTGGAGGGCAGATGGTTTACGTCTATCATTCCTTACAGAATAGGAGAGACACACACATGATGGGAAATGAAACCGAGGTTTGTTCGAACCCAAAATGCATGTCTTTGCTGTGGTTTGGTGCTTGGTGGGAGGACTCTGTTACCTTTGATGTATGGGTAATGGGCTTTTCTGTGACTGCAGTGTGGGCTTAACATTTCACAAATTGACAGCCCTTCACAGGGAGAATTAAGTTAGACATTTCTGTCATATATAAACACCTGTGCCCACTTTAAAAGACACTAGCATGGGACCTGTGGCCTTGCAGGGGAGGTGTAAAGTGACAAATAGGAAGCACTGCAAATGACTATTTCTTTTAAGACTTGTTATTCTGATATAGTTTGATATGGCAAGTAGGGGCTGTTTCTCTGCAATTAAAAAAAAAAAATTGGGCCACACCCAATGGCCTATAGGATCAGACAGTGCCCCCTGCATTGGAAGGTGGAGTCTTAACCACTGGACTGCCGGGCAAGCCCCTAATCATTGACACTTATAAGTTATCTAATTATAGTTTGTAGTTTTTGTAAATAGCTTACCTGTAACAAGTTTCATTCTTATGATCTCAGTAATGGTGCATTGAGAATTATGGAAAATGGCACTTAAATGACTGGTTTATCTTTTTTCAGTCTCATGGGCTTCGCTTTCCTCTATCATATGTGGATGCACTAAAGCAAATTTGGAACAGTTCAGCTATTTCTGTCAAGGACCTGAAGCTGACTACAGATGAAGAAAAGCAAAACCTGGTATTATCCCTCTGGACAGAATGTTTACTCCGAGTAGTCTAGTGCCTTTGCTGCTTTAATAGTAGTATATATATGTAAAATACTGGACACTTGATTCTGCAAAGATTTGTGTGCTGGGGGCTCCTGTTGCTTTGAGCCACGGATACGATGGATGTAACTTTACTTACCTGTGTATTTAATAAAATGAGATCTACCTCTTACAGGTGATCAGTTGGCCATATGTACTAACAGATGTACACAGAGGAACAGCAAATTACTCAATGTCCCAGAAAGTGACAAAAGCCATATTTTGACAAGTTTATTGAATCCAGTGTGGTAGAAAAGGCACAGCTGCAATAAATGTAAATTTAACTGTCATTACCTGGTGTTCTTTGGAGGAAATAACTTCTTTAAAGAGCCTCACTGGCTCTAAAAAAAATTTTAAACAATTAACAGGAAGAAAATTTTTTAACTTGGTTTTTACAGTGAAAATATACATACTATACCTTTGTGTTTACACAAGCCCCCCCCCCCGCCATTAAAATAAAATTACCCTAAAACAAATTTCATTAAATAACACTGCCACACTTAATAAGAGGCACTCACATCTATGGGCAAGGGTGTTTTACAGGTGTTGTTTGAAAGATTATGAAAGAGCCTGAGATTGAAGAAAGAAAAATCCCCAATAATATTTACATGGAAAGACCAAGTCTCTATAAAAAACAGTCAAAATAGTGGGTCTTGGAGTTTAAACAGTTCACTGTTACTTTACATTCTAAAGTGCATATAGATTGATTTTTTAAAAATATCACTGGAAAATTTAATCATTCTATAGAAAAATAGAGCAGATATTTTTCAGCTTTACTGGCAAATGTTGGGGATGAAGAGAACAGTTATCTCAATGTAAATTTAAAACCAACTTAGGAGGGAAAAATGCTTGAGAATTCTCTAGTGATGGTGGTGATGCTGACTTGAGACTAAGTCCAAGACAATATCCTACCTGATTTTGCTTGAATGAAAGCTATTTAAAATGGAAGTGAAAAACTGAGTTTTGTCACCGTTAGTAAAGGAAAATGGTATAGTCAAGGCTGAAATACTACTTGGTTTTAACTTAAAATTTCCCTTTACCTTAGGCAAAGGAAAATTTACTATACGTAGGTGACAGAGTCCTTCCTTATAAAAACCTGAGGGTAGATCAGGTGAGGTCAGCACCAGGATAGGAGCGACCCCTGGTTAGTGTTGTCATCCAGGAGAGAAAGGACAGCCACAGGCTATTTGTGCATTTTTAGTTTAAAGGGTCAGGCAAGGAATAGCAACAAAACACTCCTGTATTTGCTGAGGTCCCTCCCTGGCATGAGTTACAAGTGTGAATACTTATGGTACTTCATATAAAAGCTTCGAGAGAACTTTTAATGCATATCTAATATAGTAGCTTAACAGTAAGGTTTATTAAATATGTTTTCAGATATTGCCAAAAAAGTATTCGTCTTCTTAAAAGTATGACTTGACCTGTAGGACTTCACTTCCCTGTGCCTGGCCCTCAACCACACACTTAGTTGTTAATAGCTAATAGAGGGTGATAACATCAGCAGGTTCCTGTAACTATTGGGAATAGGATTTGTGTTTGGTAGAAAGGAGAGAAAACAGACTTCAAAAAACCTGCTCACCGAAGCTGGAGATCAAGCGGGAGTAGAACCTTCCACAGAGATCATAACACATTCTTCACAGGAACGCTGGCTAGCTGGCAAGCATATTTTGAGCTCTTCCATGGTGAAGAGCAACAGTCTTCACGGTTGGGGGAGAAGCCCATTCCGCTCAGTGGTCCCAGAGCCTAGGAAGGGCAGGTCCTTTCCACAGGGCATGAGGGTCCTCCTCCCTCCGTGCTCTCCCAGGGACACTGCGGACTCTCTCATAATATTTCAATGTCCCATTTCTGTGTTTCTTCTCCCTCCAGGGACTGGTTTATAATTACGTATGTTTTGTCATAATAATTTCCTCCTAAAATAGCAATTCCAAAAGGAAAGATTAGTTTGTTCACACAGGTGCTTAACAACTTCACAATTGTCAGAAGACAGTTGTTCGACCCACTTGGTAGTGGGGTAGATTCATATGTCTTTATAAAAGCGATGGTCTGAAATGGGAAACTGAGGTTAAACAGGTGGATCTGTTCACCTCAAACCAGACCTCACAGGAGTGATTGAAAAGCTAAGCAGTATAATAATATATAGGTGTATAAATGATGTGCCCTAACAATGGGATTCTTAAGAACGCAGTGCTCTGAGCGTGCTCTAGCACAGTGTCACACTGCATTTTTGTTTCTACACCAAGAGTGGCTGTGACTCAGCCAATTAAAGCAACAGCACTGAATAATATTGGCCCTGACCTTGCTGAATTCAAAAGTGAGTTTAAATGATACCTACTATAAATTTTAAGAACCACACAATTCAGAACAGAAAGTCAGAGATGTTTCTTTAGGGACCAGATGACATGTTACGGTCGGTAATGCTTCAAATTTCAAAACGTTCTCAAAGATCACATAGCAAACGAGAATTTTACCACTGTACTGTAAGAACCTTCATAGGCTTGGTCCTTAGGCTTTTGATCCACCTATAGCTAATTGTTTTCCTTGTTGTTTGTTAAAATGGCATATTAACTTTTTCAAGTGTAATTAAAAATATTTCCCTTATACGTAAGGTCTTCTTTTACCCAGGAGGAGGTGGAGGTTTGGAATTCAAAATGAATATCCAAGGACACAACACACTAGCTTTTGTCACAGGCCTACCTTTAACATCAAGGACCAGTTGATCACTGAGGTAGGAGCTGATGGTTCCATTTCTGTTCAGTCTCCACTTCTGCCTGAACTGCCCATGTTCGGTCCAGAGGGCGACTTTAGCTCCAGGTGTGTCTCGACCACCGATGACATCGAGGCATGTGTCACTGGCCTGAAAGGTCAAGAAATACATTGGCAGTACTACGTTTGCTAAAATCAGTTGGATTGAGTCCTTTTTCTTTCATGTGAGTAAATCAGACAAGCCCACCTAAAAAGAAAACGAGATCTAAAACTAAATCTAAAATGAGTCAACTTTTTAAGTTGTTATGGCTGAGGGAAGGTGACAGTATGGAAATAAGCCTATTGAATTAGAGGTACTTTTTTTTTTTTCTGTGATCGCTTGACTCTCAAACTGGTTGGAAGGATTGGAAGGAATCATAATTTTCCATGGTACAGATGAATGTCAGGAAATCACATATCATTTTAGAAATCAGGTAAGTCTCATTATGGTGGTGGTTCAGTCACTAAGTCATGTCCAACTCTTGTGATCCCACCTGTCTGTAGCCCACTAGGATCCTCTGTCCATGGGATTTCCCAGGCAAGAATACTGGAATGGATTGCCATTTTCTTCTCCAGGGCATTTTCCTGACCCAGGAATTGAACCTGGGGTGGGAAAATGCCCTGGAGAAGGGGTAGGCTACCCACTGCAGTATTCTTGGGCTTTCCTTGTGGCTCAGCTGGTGAAGAATCTACCTGCAATGTGGGAGATCTGGGCTCGATTCCTGGGTTGGGAAGACCCCCTGGAGAAGAGAAAGGCTACCCACCCCAGTATTCTGGCCTGGAAAATTCCACGGACTGTGTATATATATATATATATATAGTCCACGGGGTTGCAAAGAGTCCGACACAACTGAGAGACTTTCACTTTCACATTGCAGGTGGACTGGACTGAGCACCAGGGAAGCCTGAGGTATCCAGATCTGACAACAGATGGTTAAATAAAGATCTGTTGAATTAGGATTAAATATTGAGTTAGTGTTAGCTTAAATATATAAGGTAGAGCTTATTTTTCTTATAAAAACACTGGGTGATGTGCTGGATACCCAGACAATAATTAGGTTTAAGTGCTTTTCATTTCTGTTGAAGCATGAGAAAAAGGTCGATAATCCACTGGTGATACAATAAAACTGGTGTCTTATTCCCCATACCATCAAACATAATAGAAGGGATGCAGAAAAACGAAACCTGACTTTCGTTTTCTAAACTTCCTGCAAAAGCAGCAGCTTTCTTCTACCTTCATTATCTGTTTCGAAGATGTGCTTAGTTGCTCAGTCGTGTCCAGCTCTTTTTAACCCCATGTACTGTAGCCTGCCAGGCTCCTCTGTCCAGGCAAGAATACTGGAGTGGATTGCCATGCCCTCCTCCACGGGATTTTCCCAACCCAAGGATTGAACCTACATCTGCATTGCAGGCAGATTTTTTCCCAGCTGAGCTACCAGGGAAGCCCGTTTTGAAGATAACAAAGGTTCAGTTCAACGTGCTTGGAATCACAAAGACAGCTAAATTGATCTGGGCCACAGAGTGTATGAAACATCTCAGAAAAGCACACCATCCATTTGGGTGTGATGATTTTATCACTAGTTTTTAAAAAACCATTTAGTATGTATTAGTCTTTTTACTTTAAAACAGAATGTTTGGCTATAGAAAGTCTAGTTTGTAAGTCCATTTCAAGCTTCAGTAATATATGTCAATGTTGTGATAATCATGCAGCAAACTATTCATAGGCAGTTGCATAAATTGTATCATGCCATTTGATTTGGGAAGATTCTGGTTTCTAAAAGACCAAAGATCAACAAGCAAGCTATATAATTGGTGGGGCTGGTTACCTTGGATTTAAAGAGTCCTCGACAGTAGTGCCAGATCTGAGTATTCTTCCCGCTGTAGGGAGAGATGCACACAGAGGTTGCCCTGGTGTCGGCCACATTTCCTGTGACTGTCAGGTACCCGTCCTGGGCTCGGTTCCTTATTCTGATGTACACTGCAGGCTGTGGCAGGAGGGACAGAGCCAGTTAGAAAAATACCTTTTGAATCTGGAAATCAGCCCTTTCCAGGGAAAACTTAAAGGAAATGTGAGAAGAAACAGAATTTAGCTTATTTATATCTGTTTCAGATTTTCCATTAAAAAACCCTTACACCACTGAGCACATACCTTCACTTGTACACTATTGTCTTTTCTGAAATACACTCCTGGGAGGGTGAAAGGTAACAGTTTCATTTATTCACATTCTGCTATGGCAAGGGGCGGATGCAGAATTAGGGACTTAATGAGGTTCATGCAGTAACTACTATGTCCTTGTGGGTCTGGGGAAGGCCGGGAGTAAGAATAAGGGCAAGGCACGACCTCCGTGGATGGAATAACAATTGAGCAGGCAAGGTACAATAAGAAGACACGCTGGCACTATGGTTAAGTGCCAAATGACTGCCATGGGAAGTTGTGAAAAACCCAGGTGGCTGAGGGCCCTCTAGTCATTTTTTTGTTTCTATTTATACTTTGTTGAAATTGACCTTGATATTTCAAGGAAAGAGACCTTGCATATTAGGTGGTCACTGTGTAGCTACTCAAAAACTGGGTAACAAAAAATTTCATCTCTTGGGCCTGGAATATATAGGAAGTTTTCAAATAAGATACTAAGTCTAGGACTGCCTCTAAGGATCACAGTTACTATTTATTGAGAGTCCTAAATGCTATCAGAATTAATGACCAGAACAACCCTTTAAGAGAATACAAGGGACTTCCCTGGTGGTCCAGTGATTAAGACTCCACAGTTCTACTGCAGGGGGCACAGATTTGATCCCTGGTTGGGGAACTAAGATCATGCATGTTTCAGGGTATGTTAAAAAATTAAAACCACCACAGGAAAAACAAAGTATAATTATGACCTGCATTCTTACAAATAAGGGTTACACAGATATGGAAAAACCAGGTTTGCCTGTGCCAAAACCCTCCCTATTCACCCTGATGCGCTAAGGCCTGTGCAGAGATGCACTCATTACTCTGAGACATGGGGAAAAAGAGACCGATTCCAAAATTGGCAGTGGAACAGGATGATAACAGAGCACATGACTGAAGCACCACAGAAACTATTCTCTCAGCCCCAGGACTTAGGCCTCCAGTCTTAATGTAGTAATATAGGACACTCAATATCCCTGTCTTGGATCAGATGTTGGCATCCCACTTAGAACCTTGTCAAATACCAGTAACACATGATGTGTTACTGAATAAAGAAGCACTTTTCAAGCTGAGAAAGGTAAGAGCTAGGCAAGTGCAACAAGGCATTATGGTAAGCCCACCAATGAATATTCTATTTTGAAGTTTAAGATGGATCAATGTGAGGCTAGTTGAAGTTTGGTAAATTGGTGTCATGTTTAGCCTTCCTATGGAAATAAACATTCTGGGCACTTAAATAAGCAAAAGGACAGTTTTTTAAATATGGTAATATAAAGCAGATGAAAAAGATCTCTTACTTGGTAAAGTGTTTTAACTGTTTCAGACCACTATTTCTATATTCACAGTGCAACAGTAAGGTATTTAAATCCCTGTAATTTATAAGTCTATGAATCATATAATTAAGTCTCCTACAGTTATTAATTCTGGAGGCTTCACTACATTCCTTACCTTGTACATGTAAGAAAACGGGTGTGACCTTCACAAAGGACAGTTCCACTTATGTTAGGACCAAACATCACAGTTTTTAATCAATTAGCTCAAGTAAGTATCAGACTTTATTTTTCTAGGCTCCAAAATCACTGCAGATGGTGACTGCAGCCATGAAATTAAAAGACGCTTACTTCTTGGAAGGAAAGTTATGACCAACCTAGACAGCATATTCAAAAGCAGAGACATTACTTTACCAAAGGTCCATCTCGTCAAGGCTATGGTTTTTCCAGTGGTCATGTATGGATGTATGAGAGTTGGACTGTGAAGAAGGCTGAGCGCTGAAGTGATGTTTCTGAACTGTGGTGTTGGAGATTCTTGCGAGTCCCTTGGACTGCAAGGAGATCCAACCAGTCCATCCTAAAGGACACANGTCCATCTCGTCAAGGCTATGGTTTTTCCAGTGGTCATGTATGGATGTATGAGAGTTGGACTGTGAAGAAGGCTGAGCGCTGAAGTGATGTTTCTGAACTGTGGTGTTGGAGATTCTTGCGAGTCCCTTGGACTGCAAGAAGATCCAACCAGTCCATCCTAAAGGAGACAAGCCCTGGGTGTTCATTGGAAGGACTGCTGCTGAGGCTGAAACTCCAATGCTTTGCCCACCTCATGCGAAGAGTTGACTCATTGGCAAAGACTGATGCTGGGAGGGATTGGGGGCAGGAGGAGAAGGGGACGACAGAGGATGCGATGGCTGGATGGCATCACCGACTCGATGCNGATCATGTGCACCTCAAATGCCATTCCAGTCCAGAGAAACACCCAACAGTGAGCAAAGGGCATTTTTCATCATCTGCAGTGGTGAAAATTTAATAGAAGGCTCCTAAGCCTCTAATTAGACTCTAATCCAAAATCTAAGTTTGGGCCATGTAAAACAAAATCGTATAAATACCTCAGTGTATCAAATTTTGATGCTGCACAACAAATATTAATTCTCGTCTATGAGCTATTATAGTACTATTGAGTCCTTTCATGTGCTAAAGGCTTCACATGCACTAGCTCCTTTAATCCTCATTTTATTAGATAAGAAATTTGAGGCTCAGGGTGGTCAGAAACATGCCCAGGGTCACTCAGCTAACAAGCAATGGTCTGTCAGACTCCCAAACCAAACTCTTCTCCAGTGGACTATAATCCACCTCATCAAAGCCTCTTTCATTTGGCTTAGAAAATCAGTTTCATCACAAGCCTACCTTTCTAACTGGTCTTCTTCCTTAAAACAAACAAACAAACAAAAAAAACTACATTTCAAAGAGAATAAATAATATTTAGATGACCATATTTCTAGCACCCAGAAATAATATATTATATTTATATCAAACTGTATTTTTCCCTCATGCCAATCGATCCTTCTTCCTGTAATTTTGTGTAAATAATACCACTTCTCTGCCACTGACTAAATTCTGCTATTGTCAGATCTTCCAATATTTGTATCTGAAGTAAGGTAATCAGTTCAGTTCAGTTCAGTCGCTCAGTCGTGTCCAACTCTTTGCGACCCCATGAATTGCAGCACGCCAGGCCTCCATGTCCATCACCAACTGCCGGAGTTCACTCAGACTCACGCCCATCGAGTCAGTGATGCCATCCAGCCATCTTATCCTCTGTCGTCCCCTTCTTCTCCTGCCCCCAACCCCTCCCAGCATCAAAATCTTTTCCAGTGAGTCAACTCTTCCCATGAGGTGGCCAAAGTACTGGAGTTTCAGCTTTAAATGCTACATAATTACTGTTTTAATTTGCATTTACTTGCTCACTAGTGAGGTTTAATATGCATTTTACGTCCTAAGCCATGTTTCTCATATCTATGAACTGCCTACTCATATTCTGTGCTGACTTTTTAAATAAGGTTTCCTATTTTTCCCAAGTATTTTGAAAGAGTCCTTTTTATATCCTATACATTAAACCTTTGGAGCTTATAATATATTCTCCTAGTCTGTGGCTTGCTGTGGTAGTCTTAAGAATTGTCCTTCTGTGCTGTGCTAAGTCATTTCATTTGTGTCAGACTGTAGCTTGCAAGGCTCCTCTGTCCATGGGATTCTCCAGGCAACAATACTGGAGCGGATTACCATTCCCTTATCCAGAGGATCTTCCTGACCCAGGAATAGAACCAGCATGTCTTACATCTAACCTGCACTGGCAGGTAGGTTCTTTACCATCAGCACCACCTGGGAAGCCCAAATGGTCCTCCCATCTCCATGCAAAAAAACGTCTACACCCTAATTCCTGGGACCAGTGAATATGTTATCTGATGCAGCAAAAAGGCACTTTGCAGGTGTGATGAACAGTTAAGAATCTAGAGGTGGGGATATGTGCCTGGATTATCCAGACAGGCCTAATATAATCAAACGGGTCCTGAGAAGAAGAAGGCAGGCGGCTCAGAGACAGGGTAGACAGCAGAGGGTGAAGTAATGCACTCTGAAGATGAAAGAGGGCCATGGAATGCCGGGGACCTGTAGAAGCTGGAAAAGGTAACAAAATAGTATCTACCTTAGTGTCGCCAGAAGGAATGCAATCATACTGACCCCTACTTTTACCCCAGAAAGGCCCATTTCAGATTTCTGACCTACAAAACTGTTAGATCATTTCTGCTACTTTAAGCCACTAAATCTATGGGAACTTGTTACAGCAGCAACAGGAAACTGATACACTCGCCTTTTACCCCTCCTATTATTGACTTGTACCTTTTGCATTTAAATCTATCTTGCTCCAATATCATCAGCATAGTCTCCTGTATTTTCTATTTTTTTTTTCTTCCAATGTTGAGCTATAATTGACACATAGCTCTGTATTGCTTCCCTGATGGCTCAGACTGTAAAGAATCCGCCTGCAATGTGGTAGACCTGGGTTTGTTCCCTGGGGTGGGAAGATCCCTGGAGGAGGGGATAGCAACCAACCCACTTCAGTATTCTGGCCTGGAGAATCCCAATTTCCAGAGGAGCCTGACAGGCTACAGTCCATGGGGTCGCAAAGAGTTGGACGCGACTAAGCACAGCACAGCACTGTATAGTTTTAAGGTGTACAGCTAAATGATTTGACCTACATACACTGTGAAACCGTTACCACGGTAAGTTTAGTGAATACTCATCATCTCATATAGATAAAAAACAGGAAATAAAAATGTTCTTCCTCGTGATGAGAACTGTTAGGATTTATTTTCTTAACAACTTTCATGTATAACATAGAGCACTGTTTATATTTATCATATTATGCATTACATTGTTAGTATTTATCTATCTTAGAACTAGAAGCTTGTATCTTTTGGCTCAGTTCAGTTCGGCTCACTCAGTCATGTTCGACTCTTTGCGACCCCATGGACCACAGCACGCCAGGCCTCCCTGTCCATCACCAGCTTCCAGAGTTTACCCAAACTCATGTCCATTGAGTTGGTGATGCCATCCAACCATCTCATCCTCTGTCANTTTTGGCTCAGTTCAGTTCGGCTCACTCAGTCATGTTCGACTCTTTGCGACCCCATGGACCACAGCACGCCAGGCCTCCCTGTCCATCACCAGCTTCCAGAGTTTACCCAAACTCATGTCCATTGAGTTGGTGATGCCATCCAACCATCTCATCCTCTGTCATCCCCTTCTCCTTCTGCCCTCAATCTTTTCAGATGAGTCAGCTCTTTGCATCAGGTGGCCAAGGTATTGGAGTTTCAGCTTTAGCATCAGTCCTTTAGGATGGACTGGTTGGATCTGCTTGTAGTCCAAGGGACTTTCAAGAGTCTTCTCTAACACCACAGTTCAAAAGCATTAGTTCTTCGGCACTCAGCTTTCTTTATAGTCCAACTCTCACATCCATACGTGACCACTGGAAAACCATAGCCTTGACTAAACAGACCTTTGTTGGCAAAGTAATATCTCTGCTTTTCAATATGCTGTTTAGGTTGGTCATAACTTTCCTTCCAAGGAGTAAGCATCTTTTAATTTCATGGTGGCAATCACCATCTGCAATGATTTTGGAGCCCAAAAAGATAAAGTCAGCCACTGTTTCCACTGTTTCCCCATCTATTCGCCATGAAGTGATGGGACTGGATGCCATGATCTTAGTTTTCTAAATGTTGAGCTTTAAGCCAACTTTTTCACTCTCCTCTTTCACTTTCAAGAGGCTCTTTAGTTCTTCACTGTCTGCCATAAGGGTAGTGTCATCTACATATCTGAGGTTATTGATATTCCTCCCGGCAATCTTAATTTCAGCTTGTGCTTCTTCCCTCCATCCAATTACTCCTCCCCTTTCCTCTGGTAGGGGCTTCTGAAGTGGCTTAGTAGCAAAGAATCCTCCTGCCAATGCAGGGGACATAGGAGACCTGGGTTCAATCCCTGGATCAGGAAGATCCCTAGAGTTAGGAGGAAATGGCAACCCACTCCAGTATTCTTGCCTAGAAAATCCCATGGACAGAGAAGCCTGGCAGGCTACAGTCCATAGAGTCACAAAGAGCTGGACATGACTGAGCAACTGAGCGCACACACACACAATCCTTTGCTGCTGCTAAGTCACTTCAGTCATGTCCGACTCTGTGCGACCCCACAGATGGCAGCCAACCAGGCTCCACCATCCCTGGGATTCTTCAGGCAAGAACACTGGAGTGGGTTGCCATTTCCTTCTCCAATGCATTAAAGTGAAAAGTGAAACTGAAGTTGCTCAGTAAGTGTCCGACTCTTTGTGACCCCATGGACTACAGCCTAACAGGCTCCTCCGTCCATGGGATTTTTCAGGCAAGAGTACTGGAGTGGGTTGCCATTGCCTTCTCCACACACAATCCTCTGGTAACTACAAATCTGATCTCTTTTTCTATGAGCTTGTTTTTTTTTTGTTTTTTTTTTTTTAAGTATAATTGATCTACAACACTATGTTAGTTCCTGGTGCACAATATAGTGATTCAATATTTCTATACATTTCAAAACTATCACCATACTGTCAAGTTGTCAAACAGTGGCTGATTTTATCTTTTTGGGCTCCAAAATCACTGCAGATGTTGACGGTATGTCAACCATACCATTCCAAGTATCACCATACAAAGATACTACCTAATTGCTGACTATATTCTCTGCACTGTACATTTCACTCAGGGTTTTTTTTTTTTTTTTTTTTTTTTTTTAGTTTTTCTTTTTTTCCTTTT
>SJYA01000062.1:759710-923081 GCA_006410615.1 Neotragus moschatus | reverse complement strand
TTTTTTTTTTTTTTTTTTTTCACATTTAGGTTGCCATTAATCCATCTGGAACTTATTTTTGGTGTTTGGAATAGAGAGTCAAACTGTATATTTTTCCATATAAAGGGCCAACTGTCTTTCATAATAGTCCCACTGAAATGCTATTTCTGTCACCTACCAAATTCCATTATTCATGCAAGTCAGTTTCTATGCTTTCCTATTTCGCTCTTTAATTGGCCCCCCTGATGCACCTATACTATCTTAACTATTACTGATGAATAATGTGATATTATATATATATATATATATATATATAGAGAGAGAGAGAGAGAGAGTTGGTAGGACAAATAAATGACCCTGCCTATTGTTCTTAAAATTAATCTTGGCTATTTTGAACCCCTATCTTTTCCAAATTAATTTTAGAATGAGTCGTCATGTTTTACCTTCACCCTCCTCCTCACAAAAGACCAAAGATTTTGTAAGCATTTTGCCCAAAATTTTACTAATTTGGGGAAGACCAAAATATTTACAATACTGAGTATTTTCATCTAAAAACTTTCTCTCCATCTTTTATGTCCTTTGAGAAAGTTTTTACCATTTTCCTCATAAAGGATTTACTTGCATTCTGTTAGATTTATTCCCAAGTATCCTATATTTTAATTGCTATTAATCTTGTATCCAGCTACTTTTAAAGAATTCATATTAACCCTAAAAGCTTATCTGCGGATAGTCTTGACAATTTTGTTTCTTCCTTTATATCTTTTTTGGTTTTAATCTTATTAAAGTGTCTAAGATTGCAAAATGATATTGAATCAAAGTGGCGATAGTAGAGACCATTGTCTTCCTCCTAAATTTAAAAGGAAATGCTTCAGGTATTTCACATGGAAGTATGATGTTTACTGTAGGCTTCTGTTGGCCTTCATTTTCAAAATGTACACAGTTGTTACTGCTATTAACTATATATGAGTTCATCTGAAAATTTTATAGTAACCAGACTCTTTCACACTTGACAAAGTCATTGCTTCCTTTAATCTGTGGCTGGATTTACAGTCTTCTTCTATTTATAGCTGTACCCCTTGTTCATTACCCTCACACAGAATGAATTACTGCCTCACCAATTCTTATTCTACCTTTTAAGATCATTTATGTCATCACAGTCATAAATTTCATTTAAACTTTTTCTACAACCTCGTGTTGCAACATTTCTTTTGCTTTGCCTGCTTATAGCTGCCAGATTGGATTATACTTCAAAGGAGGCCAACTTCCATGCCAGGCCACCATGGAGACACTAAAGAAGTAGTAATGAGAAGACTGCTGCTCCCATGGAAACAAAACAAGAGCAAGTTAACTCACACACTACTAGACCAATAATTAAAACAGCTTACTTACGTTCCCCATCCACCTCTTAGCTCCTCATCAACTGTTTTGGGGACTGTCACATGGCATTGTTTTGCTATTGTGTATCCTTAGTCATGTCCGACTCTTTGTGACCCCATGGACTGTAGCCTGTCAGGCTCCCCGTCCATGGAGTTTTCCAGGCAAGAATACTGGAGTGGGTTGCCATTTCCTACTCCAGGGCATCTTCCCAACCCAGTTATATGGCATAATCTTATTGAAAACTAACATATCATCTTATTATTCCCTCAGACCATGTGAATCCTAAGGCTGGACACAATGTTTTTCTTGTCCAGTTAGAAATATGGCCTAGATATTTATTCTGTTGAACTGGAGGCTGTCAAAGATTTAAAAAATACCTGTTCTAACAATTTCTTTACAGGTAAGTTAACTGAGGTCAAAATAAGTGATTTGTACAAGGTCACACTAGTGCAAAGCACAACCCTATGCCCGCAGCTTCTTTCACTGTAAAATGACTGAAAATTATGCATTCATGGGCCTCTAGAAGGTAACATATGTCTGCATAGATAGAATTCAGCCTGGAGCAAACTGTCATTTGCAAGACATACTGATCTTATATGAAGTATTAGGATTCTTCAATATCATACTATTATGACACTTGAGCACTAAGTCACAGTATGTCTGGGAATGCCAAATACAAGCAGCACCCTCATAAAACTCTGCAGTTTTAACTAATAAAAGCAAAATCAAAACATGAGCTCATATATATGTACTGGACTGCAAGGAGGTCAAATCAGTCAATCTTAAAGTCAACTCAACTGGATGTAACATTTCCCCAAATGAATCCAGAATCACACTGATTGTGGCATAGGCAGCAATATTAACCAATCTATATGAAAGGCATATCAATACCTAAGTAGGAACATAGTGGGGGGAGGGGGGCTGTGAAAGTAATCAGAAAAGCAGGATAGATAAAGTGGATCTAAAATTTTCCAAGGGAAGGATACACAGACTCTGGAGAATGCAAACAACTAGGAGAGGCATCTCTTCTGTGGGTCATGTTAGCTAGCTCAGGTAAACTACTCTTAAAGACATTTACCTCATTTTACCCAAATCTTAAATCTTCTGATAACTACTTTCATTTCCTGGGTTCTTCCAAAAAAGCAGAAAAATGACCAGGACAAAATTCCAAAGTATTTCAGTCATTAGAATCTACCTAAAGTTATGACCAACCTAGACAGCATATTAAAAAGCAGAGACACTGCTTTGCTGACAAAGGTCCATTGAGTCAAAGCTATGGTTTTTCCAGTAGTCTATGGATATGAGAGTTGGACTATAAAGAAAGCTGAGTGCCAAAGAATTAATGGTTTTAAACTGTGGTGCTGGAGAAGATTCTTGAGAGTCCCCTTCGACAGCAAGGAGATCAAATCAGTCAATCCTAAAGAAAATCAGTCCTGAATATGCACTGGAGGACTGATGCTGAAGCTGAAGCTCTAGTACTTTAGCCACCCGATGCAAAGAGCCAACTCATTAGAAAAGACCCTAATGCTAGGAAAGACTGAAGGCAGGAGGAGAAGAGGACGACAGAGGATGAGATGGTTGGATCGCATCACTGACTCAATGGACATGATTCTGAGCAAGCTCTCGGGGAGGGTGAAAGACAGGGAAGACTGACGTGCTGCAGTCTGTAGGGTTGCAAAGAGTTGGACACTAATAAGTGACTGAATAACAACTACAAATCACCAGGTTGGCCTTCTGGTTTACCTGTCAGTCTCCTAGGTCTGATCAACTTAGGGTTTCAGGGCTACCAAGGTGAAGCATGGTTGACATCACCAAGGAAATGTTACCCGTTAAGGCTGACTCCTGGTCAATTTGCCAGTCTTTGCTGGAATGCCCAACCTCATATTTCGCCACTAAACCTACTGCTTAAACATATCTTGAACAAAGCCCTTTCAGGACTTCCCTGGTGGTCCAGTGGTTAGAAACGTGCCTGCCAAAGCAGGGGGCAAGGGTTTGATCCCTGTCTGGGAAGATTCCATATGTCGAGGCTCATCGACCACAGCTGTTGAGCCAGTGCTCTAGAACCCACATGAGCCACAAGTACAGAAACCTGCATGCCCTAGAACCTGTGCTCCACAACAAGACAAGCCACTGCAGTGAGAAGCCTGAGCACTGCAACTAGAGACTAACCTTTGCTTATCTCAACTAGAGAAAGCTGGACAGCAATGAAGACCCCAAAAGCCAAAACTTAATTAATTAAAAAATACAGTATACACAATGATTCAAAAATGCAGACCAAAAAAAAAAAAAAGAACAAAAAAGACTTCAAAGATTCAAAACATATCTGGTAAAGACATTAAGAAAGGTTAATGTTCTCTTTACATTAACTGAATATACTCTTTAATCAGTTCTTGGAGTGAAATGGCTATAGCTCACAAGTCCTCTCCAAGGGGCACCTTTACCAACACTGCTGTATCCCACAGGACCAAACCAGGGACATGCAACGGCATATTTCAATTTACACAGAAACATTCTCTATGTTTTTGCTCCTAATTTTTTCATTTTTGACTTAGTAATTCCATTCATTTGAAGGATCTAAGCTAGTTTGATGACTAAAATATGGTAATAAAGTTCTTTTCCCAGTAAATGCAGATGACTTTCCAAAGCTTTTTTCAGCCTTATCAATACTTAGACTCACCAAAACACATTCTTCTTCTTCTTTTTTTTTTAAAACTAGTTCTCCTGCAATAAACAAGAAGCCTCAGTAGCCACTTAGTCTGAGTTGGTGTCTAAGGGCCACTGAGAGAGATTGGGACTCTATTTTTATTCCTGTACCTCTGCCAAGATTTTATTCTTAGCCTGATACCACAAATATTCTCTCCAGGAATGCCCTGTGAAAGAGATGATGCTGTTGAGGCGGGGATCAGGATCCTGAGTAGGATCATCATTCCTGGAGTTAGCTCTGATTAAAGGTCTGAGTCACTACCATCACCATGGAGGGTTTCTAGTCATCACTGCATGAATCTTAGCTTTGACCAAATGTCTCAATTAGCTGGACACCTTGAAAACATTCCAGATCTCTACCACTTCCTCTGCAAAGACAGCACTAACCAGGAACACAGAATGAATGTCCCAGGGTAGTCATCCTGCTTTTCTCACACTTAAAATTCTGAGTAAATATGACAGAAAGGAGAAACCACTTACTCTATAAATGTAGCCCTCCAAGGTGGCCCAGGTAATTCTGCACACACTAGGCAGGAAAGCCCTAGTTCCCCAAAACAAGGTTTGAAATCAATACCAATGGAGGTCTATGCCTTAAAAGTAACACTGTAAACATAAGTAGCCAACAAGCTGTCATGTGACTTACCTAACAGAATGATGAAATGATCAGGTTATTAGCTTTAAAAGTTATAACCATGATACTAATAGCTAACACTTATTGAGTGCTTACCAAATGGTAGGCATTTTATAAGCACCATCACATTTAATATCCTAGTGACCATATAAAATATTGGGTTGGCCAAAAAGTTTGTTACGGTTTTTCCCATAGCATCCTTCAGAAAAACCCAAACAAACATTTTGGCCAACTTGATACTATTATCTTTTATAGATGAGGAAACAAGTAACCTTGTCAATGTCACCCAAAGTGGTTAAAGTAGTCATTTAACCTTAAGGCTATATTAGTGGGCTTTCTAAGTTTTGCATTCTAAAAAAAAAAAAAAAAAAAAAAAAAAGGAAGAAAAGTATCTAACTTACATTAGTTGGATTTCATGAGTAAATCTCAATCTTATAATCTACAAGCAAGTTACTTAAATTTTTATATTTTTCCCTTGTAGCATGTCTTCCAACTTCACATTCTCATTCATGGTAATTAAACAGGACAAGAAAACATCTTATAAATATGCTTTCAGCAAAGTACTTACGTAGTCAATGGGCTTCAGGGATTTGACTCTAGATGTTGGGCAGCCGCAGGAAGTAAGGTCAGCATAGAGGCCTTCTTCTAACACACACTGATTAGTGGAAACACCCTCTTGGTAATACAGGAGCCAGCTGAAAAAACAAGCAGGGAAACTCTGAGTGAAACTGTATCAGTTGGCAGTTGGACTCATTATCAATGCAGAGGGAAACAGGCTAGGAGTAGGATATAAAAGTCCTGGTGCTGATCAGCAGCAAATATTCTGAGTCGATTAAAAAAAAAAAAAGCTACCACTATCATTATTGACTGCTTACCATGTGCCACACTGCATACTCCACATGTGTTCTTTTACTGTGTACTCATTAATTTATGAGGGAGAAACATGTCCTTACTTTTACAAAGAACACAACTAAGGATTAAAAAAGTTAGGTGATTTGCCCAAAATTCCCCTAACTATTAAATGACAGCTGAGAATTGACGTTAAGATATGTGCTGTAAGCTAACCATTAACTTAATTTGGTGCTTTCAAGTACAAAAACCTGGGATTGAATTACAGTAGTTATTAAGTGCTTCAACAGATCAGAAGTTCTTTTTGAGAGAATAAAAAATTTTACTCTTATTTAATAATGAGCTTGCTTTCAGTCTAGGCTGAGTTAGAAGCTAGACTCCTAAAATCAAACACAAATATTTAAAACCTGTCATCTACACAGCTGATAGCTAGCAGAGATTTTAAAAAGGAAATGAATCCTTTAGAATCTTCCACAGCAAATTCTCTTCAGTAGGGCACTCATCAAAATTTTCATTAAAACATGGCATTTTGGTAAGGAGGAGCCCAAGGGGGAAATTATATTGACTGTTACTACTTTAGCTTTGGTGAGTTTAACTTCTAGCCCTATATTTTAAGATCACCAGAACTGTAGTATACCTAGACAAGGTGAACGTCAGATATCCCCAGAGATGCTCCATAACACAATTTACTGTCACGTCTCCTGTGTGATTAGCATTTTATTTTTTAAGATTTTTTTTTATGTGGTCCACTTTTTAAAATTCTTGACTTTTGTACAATATTGCTTCTGTTTCACGTTTTGGGTTTTTGGCAGTGAGATATGTGGGATCTTAGCTTCCTGACCAGGAATCAAATCCACATCCCTGTATTAGGAGGTGAAGACTTAACCACTGGAATGCAAGGGAGGTCTCTGTAATTAGCATTTTATAACCAATATTTATGACAAAATTTCAATGTGTTGGGTATGCAGCTAAGCCCTTACATGCTTTATTTAGTTCTTATAAATAGAATCCTTTGAGGTAGGTACTGTTATTATCCCACTTACAGAGGAGGATTCTGTGGACAGAGGAGCTTGGTGGGCTACAATCCATGGGGTCACAGAGAGTCGGACACCATGGAGTGACTAACACACAGAGGAGGAAACTGAGGTTCAGAGAAATGGTCCCATTTGTTTAAGATTACATAGCTAGGAAGTGGTGACCTGAGCTCAAATCCAGATCTCTAAAGCATGTGCAATCATAAGCAATCACCATAGTTCCTGTATCCTCTTATTAAAACTATTGTTTAATATATCACACATAAATATAAATAAAATATATAAGTAAAGTGTACATTTTGTATGTAGATAGCCCTCCATATCTACTGGTTTCCTACCTACAGATATGAAGGCCTGACTATACTAAGCTACTTTACAAAAGGCACTTGAGCATCCATGGATTTTGGTATATGTGGGGGTTTCTGAAACCAATTCCTCACAGATACCAAGGGACAAATGTATACATAAATTATACATATATATACATACATACACTATATCTATATATATAGTGTGTATATATATATATGTTTATAAGTAAATAACATTTCTACCATGAAGCAATACACATGACTAGTCTATCCTAGACTTCAGTGTCAGGAAAATATATTTACCTCAAAGGGGGGAAAAAAAATCCCAAACTTCAGTGCTTTATCACAAAATTAAAACTTCCCTTGCAAAATACTTTCATTTATCTTAGAAACTCAGAATCGACTACTGGGAACAAAATTATTTCAGGCCCTTGGTATATAGATTTCTCACTGAAGAACTGCAGCTAGTCTAGTCAACTGTGTTCTACTTGATGTGTTTTCATATTGTAAAAACTTTCATATCCTCTTGGAAGTAAGTATAAACACAGTAACATCCAAAGAGGTTCAAAGTAGTGAGAATCACTGGAAATCAGAATGGGAAAAAGACGTAACTTAGGGTTAGTCGAGAAGGTTAACAGAGAGAATGAAGATGGACTGAACCTTAAAAATATATATGCAGATGAGTACTAAGCAAGGTTCACGAACTTACACACCTACAGGAGGCCAGGTAGGTAAATATAAATGAGCAGTGTACCAGGTGAAAAAAAACAAACTGGCAATATATCCTATGGTACATTGGGGAGCACACACGCCTCTACTCGATGCCAGCTATTAATAATTATCAACAAAAGTGAATGTTCCCTCATTTTCCAAATCTTCTCATTTTTTTTTAACAGAAGGTGAAAAAGTTTCTTCTGGAAAATATCCTAAATCTTAGTAATGATACGAAAAAACTTTTTAAACATAGCATGTAGGCCAACCAAGTAACATCCACTGACAAGATCCACTTGAAACCTACATACTTTTGTTAGGTAGGAAGTTAGGTATGAGCAAAGAGGGGTGGGCCTAGCCAACTGATCTCTAAACAGTATCCCAGACACACCCAGGAGAGTTCACAGACATGCTAGAAAATAACCAGAGAGATTTTTCCAACTCTTGCACATGTGTCCAGGGCACACAGTGGATACAAACTAATCACAGGGGCTTCCCCAAGTACCCTCAGGCAGCCAGGAGCCCATTAAGGGTTCATAAATATTCTACACATACATACAACTGACTATATATATAACAGATTGAATTACGGGAAGACATACACACAGAGCCTGCTGTTATGTAAGTTGCAACTGTCAAATGGCCTTGAGTTGTTTGCTCATTTGCATTCCCTTTCATTGATTGGTGGTGGGTACAAGCCCTCTTTTGCACAGGGCACAACCAAAAGGAGAAGACAGAACTATACAAAGGCAGAAGCCAAGAAGAATCAGGAGGACGACTCCTTTGGTGTGGGCCTGCTTCCACGTCTTGGGAATGTCATCTAATAAAAGATCTGTCTGCTTGAGCTGAACTGAGCTGCAATTTGTCTGCTGTTTTAAACCCTTTAGTCCCTTGTTCCAAACTTTTGTTGCAGCCAGACAAGAACTAAGGGAGAGAAGTAAACTGACTTGACACTTTGATGCAGAGCTGTAAACTACAGCATGTGGGCCAAATCCACTGCACTGCCAGTTTTCCAACAGCTCACAAGCTTAGACTGGTTTTTGCATTTTTTAATGGTTTTTTTTAAAAAAAAAACTAAAGATTTTGTGACATGTGAATATTATATACAATTCAAAGCTCAACATCCATGAACAGAGTTTCACTGGAACAGCCTACTTGCTTATGCATTGCTGGTGCCTGCTTCTGTGCTACAGTGCTGAGTAGCTGGGACAGAGCCTCTATGGCCCAGAAGGCTAAAAATATCTACTACCTAGTCCTCTGCAGAAAAAGCTTGCTGACCCCTGGGGTACAGAGACATAAGGAGGAAAACACACAGCTGACTAAATGCCCAAAAACAGGAGGAAAGGGGGCTAGTATGTGGATAGAATGGAGCTTGGATACAGAAAGTGACACTTTTCTTTTTTTTTGGATGGTATATCCTGGAAAGGTTCAGATCAATCCTGATCTCGATTTGACTGGTATCCAAGAACGATTGTGGGATTTAAAGAAGAACAGTACAAATATTAACCTGGACTTTGGGACAAATAATTGGGCTTTGATTGGTTTGTGGTAAACACTGGAAATAAGACGACACTAGAGTGTGGCTCAGTAGGAGACTGAAATTCCTCAAATGGTAAACAGGACTCTTGTCTCTACTGGTTCAAGAGAAAAGGAGGAGAACTGACGAGTCCAAGATATCTTGAAGGAAGAGGAGACTTTGATGAGTTATTAGGTAGATGTCTGATAGAGATGCTACTGTAAAGACATACACACTTCAAAATGGCTAAAATGGTAAATTTCATGTTATATATGCTGCTGCTGCTAAGTCGCTTCAGTCGTGTCCGACTCTGTGTGACCCCACAGACGTTAGCCCAACAGGCTCCCTCATCCCTGGGATTCTCCAGGCAAGAACACTGGAGTGGGTTGCCATTTCCTTCTCCAATGCATGAAAGTGAAAAGTGAAAGTGAAGTTGCTCAGTTGTGTCCGACTCTGTGCGACCCCATGGACTGCAGCCCACCAGGCTCCTCCATCCATGGGATTTTCCAGGCAAGAGCACTGGAGCGGGCATGTTATATATAGTGTACCACAATAAAAAAAATGATAGAGAATATATGTTAGAATATAAATTGAGAATCACATACAGTCTCATACACATGTAAGAAAGGTCCGGTGTGCTACCACAGTTGGAAGGACATGGAATTAAAACAACAACAACAAAAACACAGCCGAAGCAATCCCTGACATGTGGTATATGACCTTGGGAAACTAACTCTGAATCAGGGATTTTCAGCTGTGAAATGGGGACAACAGATACTTTAAATACAAAGCTTTTTTTTTTTTTTTAATTTAGGAGTAATAAGTCTTATCTGGACAAAAATACTTTTTATAGCTTTCTATTATACTACTCAGTAAACACACAATAAAAATATAGAAAATAGTTAGGGAATAATCTAAGATAACAATGAGGAAAAACAATTCAGCAAAATGGCCTCAGAGTTGGCTACTTAGCATTCTCTTTCACAATGGCTCATAACACAAGCTGGGCAAAGTTCGCACAGGCTAATTAGCAATTGACTTATAAAAATGCAGCAAAATACTAGACTCATGTTTTATTTATTAACAAGGAATCCATGTGAAGGAAGATTAAAATGATTAAATTTTTTTCTTTCACTGAGTACTCAAAAGAGAAAGTCAGACTGTAGAAATTTAAAAGAATTCACTTATTTAAACAACAGCAGAGATCAGCTGATAGGCATACTTACCAACCCCGAAGAACTTTAAAAGAACATGGCGTGAATGATGAAGTCAAGTCCAAAACTTCTTTTGTGAAATCGATACATTCACCTTGGAACCCTGGTTTACTGAAAGCTTTGAGCTACAAGAGCAACACAACAAACAGGGAACAGCTGTTTGATATCATCACAGAAGCAAATGAAAACATTTTAGTCTCAAATACTTATAAAAATTCAGCAAAATACTAGACTCATGTTTTATTTATTAACAAGGAATCCGTGTGAAGGAAGACATTCTCTTTAAACTCATTTTTTTTTCTTATGTGTTTGTCAGAAATGTCACAATTTATTTATCATTTCAAACCACCAGATTCTTTGCACGGAGGCCCAGAAAATAATTCTACCTGTAGAAGTAAATCAGAATCCCTCCTCTGCTAAATTTGGTCCCTGTCCATTGCATCAAGTGATCATTATCCCCTGTGATGAGAATACATGTGTTAAAAAAAAGAAGCAATTTAGTGCTAAACACGAAGGCAGTTTGGATTGGTATGAGGGGTGGCTACGGCTTTTCTCTCCCCAAGCCTTCTGGATTCACAGTTAATAAAAGGAAGACGGAGAAAGCACGAGCGCGTGCCCATAAATGAGCATGAGGATGCCTGTGAGGCCCCAGGAGCAGATGGCAGAGAAGATAATAATGATGGGATTAGTGCAAGATTTATAGTGAAGAAAGAAAGATGGTTGCGCCATGTATTTCAGCTTACAGGCTTCAGTCTACTGATAGAACACCTTAAATGCACAGCTTATAGCCTTATATAACTATTAACTACATTTCTGCTTTAGTTCTTTATGTCAAGGAAAATTCATGAAATCTCAACTATAATTCCCTTTAGACCAGAGATATAATAATCTGCAACACCAGTGGCCTTGGATCTCTAATAGGTAAGAAAAAATTAATGAGGCCTATAAATATTTTATAATACACTGGAGCCTTGAAATAACACGGCCCACAGATCCACCCGGCACTGACAGGCCTGTGTTGTAGTTGAGAGTGCATCGTAATAAGCAGCTGCAGCACCACCCTCTTTCCTGCCACTGCTTCATCCAGAACAAGGCTTCATTGAGCAGCGGATGTTCGCCTCCTTCATCTTCCCAAGGGTCCTCTTAGAGACGGATGGTCTCTGAACCCTGAGGAACTGTTTCTTGGCTATCTCATTCTGCTCTGACCTTGCCTGGTCTGATATCAAAGCCAAGTCCAAGCCAGAAAGCTGAGAGCCCACTCCCCCTTATACAATATGATTTCCTAACATGAAATGAGCCTATATTTGGAGTGTTAAAACACCAAGGGACTCCCAGCATTAGGGAGGCATGATCTATCAAGTTCCTACCACAGGCCTTTGGTAGGAAAAGGCAAAAGCAAGTCCAAGACAATACAGACCTCTGGAATGCTTCCCTGTATATGCACAGCTCTACATGTCCCGGCAAACTGCCCTGGATTCCTTGATAAGGATTTCAGTTGGTGGTTTTTCAGACAATGCTTTTTAACTTAAAGGTTTGTAGAACGTGAAGCTAAAAAGTAAATCATGTTTAACTCCTCAAAATGTGGAGTGATTTCTCCTACAGGCAAATATCTTTATTCACAATACAATCAGAAAAGGCACATGAGAATAGGGATCATGGCTGTCTGATTCACTGCATGTATTCCCAGTTTGTTGAATTAATTATACTATTGCTGAGTTTAAGATTTATACTTCAATATTTTACCACAAAGTCTTATAAAATGTCAAATCCTGGACAACTGATGATGCACGTTAATCATATTTCAGATAGTATATGTTATAACTGCTTCTACTTTTTAGTCTTAGTCTTCACACCCAGAAGCATTAAAATTTTCTCTGTCTCTATCTCTCTCTCACACACAGAGTCTGTCATAAAGTATTGTTTTGATTCAAATAGTTAAAATACTCTTTATGCAAAGCAAAAAAAAAAAAAAAGGACTTAGTACTGATTTGAATTTGTTTTTACCCCCTAAATGAGATACGGTTCACTTAAGATGTGTCCAATCCCAGAAAAGGAATACCTCATTTTAACTACCTCACAAATGCTTCAGAATGTTCTGAGGATGGACGCACAGAAATCAACTCAGTGACTTCTAATTATAATAATTAATCTGTGCTTTTTATACTGGGTTGGAGAAGGAAATGGTAACCCATTTCAGTATTCTTGCCTGGTGAATTCCATGAACAGAGGAGCCTGGTGGGCTACTGTTCATGGGGTTGCAAAGAGTTGGACACAACTGAGTGACTAAGCACACACTGGGTGAAATTAAGTGGCAGAGTCCTGGTGAAAAGTAAGTCCTGTGAAGAGCTAGCTGGATGAGTCATTATTTTGGTTTCCTTTTCGGGTTAATGGAGAATAAATATACAAAACAACTCGGGTACATGGCATAGAAACACAGATGAATAATCAGATGAACAAGAAATGAGTTGTTTCTAATTACACCCATCCTTCTGTGCTATGTAAGCACGGTTCCGTGCCTACCAGCTCCAAATGCAAGTGTACGAAGGAAAAAAGCAGCAGTCTATCAGTGGTTTCCAAGGTGCCTTTTCACATATACTGTCTTGTGTCTTCTTTAGAACTACACTTTGAAGCAGATATTATCACCCCTTTATGATGAAAACTTTGTAGAAATCCTTTCGCTTTTACTATGTATGTTTCATTTATAATACACATAAACAAATGTAATAGTTCAATATGACAAACTAAAACCTCAAGAACTTAACTACTGAACAAAGGAAGTTGTGCTTTGTTAATTTATTTCATAATATCAGAATAATTTTTGAATGTAGTTTTATTTATTCCAACGCTAAAATAATTCAACTGAGAACACTCTATCCTATCTGAATGAGATAGTTGCCACTTCCATTACATCACATTGTCTCATATTGCTGTGCCATGCACTTCTCATATCAACTGCATATTCTATAGTGATTTTACTTCCCTGTTTACTCAGAGAAGCTGTCTTTCCTTAGATAAGTACTACTTCCTGAGTATTTCTGGCCTCTGGAGTCTATCAAAAGGATCTGGTCATGTTGTTCTTATTGTTGTTCTTCAGTCACTAGTCAGGTCTGACTCTCTGTGACACCACGGACTGCAGAGCCTCTCATTTAGGCAAGACAGAGTATTCTCAGAGAAATTATTTTAGCATTTGAATAAATAAAACTATCTGGTCTTAGTACACCCCCTCCCGCCCCCGCCGCAAATGTTTTCCTATACTGCTCTTGAATCTTACTAATATTTGACTTGACTAGAATTGTTGTTTTCTTATCTTCCATACATGGTAACAGTAACCACCACTGTTAAAGGGCCTGTGATCTCTTGAGAATTCAATCTGGCTGAATTATCCAATACAAGAAAATACTCAAGTGCTTTTTCTGAGCTAGAATCACGTATAAAATGGAACAGAGGTTCAATATTTAAAGAAATTCAAACTTATAACTATATTGCAAATGGACCTGAAAAAGATCCCAGGAAAGAAAGGTCCTTAGTTGGGTCATAGGAGAGAAAACAGAATTTCTAGAGAATGGAGGCCTGGAATACAATCTCACTGGAAACAAAACTCACTTTTATATGAGTTAATCTAGTGAGAGTGCAGATATTCAGGACTTGTGAAAAGAGAGAGACGAGGACATCATGAACATAATTCACATTCCATTTTTGTTTGGTCTGGGAAAAATAAAAATAAAATGCCATTTGCTAATTATGAAGAACTCTATAATGATCCTGTTCTTGTATCATATATTGTATTGTAAGTTGGCAGTCAGACCTGGTGAATCGACCTTCAGTCACAGGTAAAAAACAATCTTCTCAATAAAAGGAAGTATTCTGTGTCTCAAATAAGACATATATCATCATCCTATGCTTCCACATAGGCAATGGTATTTTTACTAGCGTAAATCTCTACACATGTACTTTTTGGCTTTTTGCTTCTCAGATGACTTGAGGTTTACTTTCAAATCACCAGCATGTTAAGAATTCCCTCTGTTACTTGAACTGGAGATGTAACTTCCTTCTTATTCCTCAAACAGAGGAAGAATAACTACCCCATATAAACACAGCCTCTACCACTGTCAACCTGACTATCACAACTACTTGTGAAGGAGAAAATAACTTTATAGTTAATGAAAGGAACCAGACTATCAGCCAAGATCCGCTGTTTTCATTTGGGTAAATGAAAACAAGCTAAACTTTCTGAAAATCTGGTCCAATGGAAATAATAAGAGCTTTGATACTGGGTAAATAAGGCGGCTTTGTCTGCTTGTTACCAAATGTCCAGCTGTCATACACTTGTCAGGACCTTTATTTCACAAGGCAGTGGTTGAACCATATTCAGAAAATAAACGGGGCCAATTTCACTGGGTGTTTGCGGCTGCTTCCTTTTTCTTCAAGTTGCACTGGAAATACTATAAAGAAAATCCTCTGAACAATCTGTCCCAAATAAGGAAGTTCATTTAAAAAAAAAGCGGGGGGTGGGGGGGGAATGGAGGAAGGGGAGAAACAGAGCTTAAAAGAATGTGATTTTTTTTATCTGCACTTAAAACTCAGAGAATGTGCAGCTTGGAATTATCCCAGTTTTATCTCTTTTATCTACTCATATTACATTGATTCATGTGGAAAAAAAAGTGCTTTGAAAGTCCATGGTTGGAGTTTTCTAAGATTCAAAATAAAGATCTGGCAGGAAGTGTCTCCAGAAACTGAGTTATATTCAGAGAGGAAATGTTCCCAAGAGGCCTGAGCTAATCAGAAAATAATAAAACCCGAAAACATTGTGAAGAGAAACATGGTTTAAACTAAGCTGATTTGAGATATATAAATACTGACAGGAACGTGCAAAATGTACACAGAGAAAAAGATTCAACATTATGTAAAACTAGCAAATGTCAAATACTTAGAACCAATCATTCTTTTTGGCTTTTTGAAGAAATTTTTCTAAATTTGTTATTTTAAATGAGACAGAGGAAACACTGTATTTTACCCCCTTTCTTATATGGTTGTACTGCTTGTACCAAGATATGTTTTTCTTGGATGTAAAATCTTGGAATTAGATACAAAAAGTGCCTCTTTTGTGACCTCGAGCTGCGTGAAATGATGCTCACCTGAATTCTAAATCTTGGTTTTTCTCATGATTAAATGAGATAAATCCTGACCTCACAGAGTTATTAGAAGCACTAAGGAAGCACAATTTCTAGCTCTTAATGGATAATAAACAAATATTAGGCTCCAGAGTATTACCCAATCCTTCAAACCATTAACATACTAGAAATAAAGAAGCAGGGTTGCAGTTTTACCAGTGCTTTTAAGAAATTTGTGACTTAGGGTTTAGAAATACATTTACATAATAAGCATGCCATGGTAAGTTTGCTCCTCCACAGGATAGCGTAACATACTATGCTGATTAAAAACATGATGTTGAAGAATGGGTGGGCAACAGGAAAGAACGAGTGGCGGAGGTTTGAGACGAACCCAAAGTGGTCAGTGTTGAAGCTCTAGTAGGAGAAAAACAAAGGACTGTGACAAACCCAGGCCAATGTGATCAGTGACAAGGATGAGCACACTGGTGCTCACAGGTTCCTAGTACAATATAAACTTCCCTGCCATGCAGAGACATAAAAGTTATCTGAGGGAAAGAGACAGACTTGAGAGAAAGGGCATACATATTTGGTAAGCGATTTTTAACAATTATAAGTTAAGAATATTTTTAAACATACCAAATGTGGAGGCTCATTTATCCCAAGTGGTTCCTGAAACATATATAAAAACATTTTAAGAATTATAATCGTATATTCTTAGTTGTCTTTGAAAGTGCTGAAAATATCCTTTGGAAAACAAAGTATATAATCTGACCAAATAACACAAAGTATATAATCTGACCAAATAATCTACTAAATTAGTTTATAATAACCTTAATATTTATTACTAACTCATTTTGAATAATATTCATTTTGAGCTAAAAGAAAAATGTGCCCAGTGTTCATTAGAAAGACCCTGAACTTCCCACCACTTCTCTCCCATCACTATCTCATGGGTACCCTTACTGTTCTGCAGTGCTTGTTACTATCCACACTGGCCACACTCTTTCATAACTTTGTAACTTTGCCCATGTGGAGATGATTCCTTCTTTTTGAACTGCCTTTTCTGCCCCACTTCCTTTTCTGGAAAGATAGCTTTTATCCTCTAAGACATCACTTAATGCATCTCTTCTTGAAGTCTGACATGGTCCCCAGAGCCCCAGGTTCTTCATGCTCCCTTTCCCTGGTCCCTCAGCACTGCTTACACCTGCCTACACACTTCATTTTCTCACTAGTCATACTGTAAGTAATAGTGCATAATAATTGTCTGTCTCCTCTAAGAGACAGAGACCCATTGGGGCAGGCTTATTCATCTTTTATCTCCAGTGATCAGTCCTGTCTGACATGTCAAAAGAACTAAATACATGCTACTGGATGAATGAAGTGATCAAATGACAAGACTTCCTAATCATGGAGGTGCTAATACTACCTACTAGCTGTCTATGGAGTCTACAGAAATTCATATGCTGTTTCATTTTCTCTGTAGATACATAACAACACAATCCAACAGTCCTACTTTTTTAAAGCCCGTTCCACACATTCAGCTGTATGCCATTACATGCCACTGGTACTGGCTGTGTTCATATTTAACTTACCAACTGGATGGGTCGTATTGACATGATTGTATTATTTGATCCTCCCCAGTCAAAAAAGCACTTGTATTTCCCTTTCTCTAAAATGTACTGTTCTCCACAGAAGAACTTCTGCTGGTAGGCAACCCATCTAAGTAGGATAAAAAAGAAAAAGA
Source organism: Neotragus moschatus (assembly GCA_006410615.1). NCBI lineage: Eukaryota > Metazoa > Chordata > Mammalia > Artiodactyla > Bovidae > Neotragus > Neotragus moschatus. The sequence continues at coordinate 905,901 of SJYA01000062.1, read as the reverse complement.
ACAGAGGTGACACAGAATTGAGCAACCAACAATTTAACACCAAAGAAGCTCATGATTCTTACGAGTCAACTTACACGCCACTTTTAACATGAATGGACCTTGTTTCACTGCCAAAGCCAATTTCACCTAAGTCAGAAATTTCCTGATTTGTAATGTCAATAAACTTCCCACTTTCCAGATCAGAGTCAAACAGTGTGATTGAAGATTCTATGAAATTCTAAAAAGAAGAAGAGGAAAGTTTAGGGAACACAGGCATTTTGTTTTATGGCTTGCTATATGTTAGAAATTTTCACATGCTTTGGGGATAATTTTCACACAACTTCAGGAAGAATTTTAAATGGCACTGAAGGAAATTTTAATAGGCATTGCTTCTAAACAGTTTAAAGAAAACATAAGTCTGAATTTACTTTAAGCAGGGAAATACAATTTTATGAATCTAGAAATTAGTTCACAGTCAGTAAATTGCCGGCACTTACAGACTATCATATGTAACAGTAATTATAAAGGAAACTAGGTCTAACTTGTGTCTAAAGAGTAAAAGCCACCTGAAACAGAAAGTAAACATAAAATGTACCGTGGGCATCGTGGAGAGGATTTTATGAGCTTAAATATAACAGAATAAATGAAATTTGTTGAAAAAAATTGTTTTATAAAAATTAAAATCAGAGGACATCTCCACGTAGTCAGACAGAATACTTAAAAATAACAGAAAAATTACAAGACCCAACTTGATGCTTAATTCACAATATAAACATTCACAAAAAAAGATTAATGTTAAAAACAAACAAATGTCTAATTTCACTACAAGAATAAATAAATTTAAATTAAAACAGATTCAGTTTCACTTTTTAAGTCAAGAAATACCTAAAAACCCAGTTTTATCAGGGAACGTCCCTGGTAGAAATATATGTTCTGCAGCTATTTTAGAAAACAATTTAGACATATATTTAAAAGACTGAAATTGTATATTCTTTGAGTGTGATATTTCTTTTTTCTTAAGTTTCCTAAAACTAAATGACAGTTCATTTATATGCAAAGATGAATTATTTATCATAGTGAAAAGCTGTAAATAGTATAAATGTCCAAAAGATTTACAACACAAACCTTTAAGCATCCACTGCTTGATGGAATAAATACAATTAAGGAGAGTTTTTAACAAGTTAACAGTTAAAAATATATCACATACTCACTTCTGCCAAGAGCTTTACATGCCTCATTTTTGATGTGATTATTTTACTATCACTCCTATTTTACAGCTGACAAAATTGAGTCAATTCCCTGATATATCACAGCTATTGAGGGGCAGAGATTGAATTTGAGAGTAAATCTGTTTGTCTATTCTAAACTCTTAATCACTGTCAGATATAAATGTAAGGATAAAAGAGTAGGACAAAAACTAAAACTTGAAAGCTTGGTAAGATTAGAAGTTCTCACAAAACCCTCAACTTTTCCTTTAAAAAAGGATAGAAGGAAAAAAAAAAAAAACAAGAGTGGTTACCTTTGGGTCTAGAAATTGAAAAATTTTACCCTATATTTTTTTAGAATTTCAAATAGGTGTATTTTTAACTGGAAAATACAGAATGCATTAAAAAAAAAACAACTCTATTTCTGCTGATTATTTCATTGTTTGTAGCTCAAGTTTTAGATCTACAGAAAAATGTTATCAGCTTCTATACATCTCAAACACTATCAGATTTCTCATTATGATTATTATTATTACAATCTAAGATTTCCAGGACAAACATTCATTTTACATGAACAAGCAAAACAGTATCCAATAAAAACAAACCATCTATGAGGAGAAAGAAAATACATCTGAAAAAAAAAATTCTCTTGCACTTACAACTTACATGTCAACTTTCAAGGATTTTAAAAACTGCTGATACAGCTGGGTCAAATTTCATTTGAAACTTTAGGAAAAAAGATAAAGGCTTTTTTACTAAAATTTTTATTATATTTTCTAAGCCATATTTGGGTTTTCAATTCCTCCTTGAGAGTAAACATGTGGAACCTGAGAACACCTGTCACCTTCATTACTTTTGCATCTTTCTTAAAAATGTGGAAGCTAGGTGGATTTAGTCTTTATGACTCCCACTATCTATCCCTCATCTTATTAACAGAATACTTTCCAAACATGTGCACTTTTTGAGCTTTTTTTTTGTTATATTTTTGAGGTTCCTTAAATCCTGAATTTACATATATATGTGTATATATGTATGTATGCATGCACATATACACATATTGATATTTCTGTATCTCATTATAGACACAGATCTGGAATTTTCCAAATATAAATCTAGAATATACATATATTAAATCAAGGCCCTAAAATCCTATTAGAGATTTCTTGGGTTCCCTGGTGGCTCAGTGGTAGAGAATTCACCTGCCAATGCAGGAGCCATGGGCTTGATCCCTGGGTTGGGAAGATCCCCTGGAGAAGGAAATGGCAACCCACTCCAGTATTCTTGCCTGGGAAATCTCATGGACAGAGGAGCCTGGTGGGCTACAGTCTATGAGGTCACAAAGATTTACACACGACTTTTCGACTAAACAACAACAGAGATTTGCCTGCACAGGACAAGCCTCCCTAATGAAATTTTACAGCCTGGGTACCATGTCAACAAACTTGCTTATACTGACAAAAGAAACTTCTGTCACCTAAGGAACATGAACTTGCCTCTGTTTCTTACAACCCGAAAGTACATACCTAGCTCCAGGTGGCTATGAGGATACAATGTGGTGATGACAACTGAAGGTGGCCATCCGGGCCCTAGTCAGGAACTGATATCAATAGCTGCCAACCAAGTCAGGCCCAACCACAATGGGCAGGCCTTCAGCAGCTCTCACACACAGACCTCTCCCCACCTACTCTCGTGACTCTGCAATGACGCACCCCTGCTTTTACCTTGTCTGCCCCTACCACTGTTCTCTATCTACTCCCTGTTAGGGCTATAGGGGAGCAGAGATAAGCTGACTTATGCTATGGGCCACTGCATCACGCTGGAGTAAAAGGGGACATGTGATTGTGCCTTTTCACTGAGAAACCACTTGTGTTATGGTGTGATGTTTACCTGAGCACTGATTTGATGAATCCTATGGTATGGGTTGTGGGAGACTGGCAGCCATGAGGAGGGTGAGGTGGGAAGCAGGCCGGAGGCACAGGCCATTGGGCCATGGAGCAGCCTGGGGCTGAACAGAGAAGGAGGGGTTTATTGTCACAGGACCTGGTGCCAAGTACAAGTGCTGAAAGTCCACGGGTTCACAAATAAATATACTCACATGGCTGGAGTCTCTGTCCTTCCTGCTCTGGCTCCCATGCCCAGAGATGTGGCCAAGGGCACAGGGGTCTTCTAACAGAGACACTGTTCTCTCATTTAACCTCCTGCTTTTGTTTATTCATAGCTTTCCTTGCCTTGGAGCTTCTGCCTTCCATCTTTTTCTAAAAACGTTTCTGAGTCTGTCTCCTGGCTTTGATCCTCTCTGCTTGTTACACTCAAACCTACCAAATACACAATAACTGATCCAGTTGACTAGCTGCCATCAATACAGTGTTCCTGCTGCGGGGAGCTCTAACTCTAAGCCAAATCCAATCATCTGGGGCAAAATCTCCAGGGTCACATGTCCAAAGTAAAATAAATAAAATATGCAAGAAAACAAAAACAAAAAACCAAACCTAACTGCCTTGTTCATGAGGTGACTGTAATACGACCCAAGTCCTGTAAGGTTACCAGGTTACCATCATTCCAACTCTAAGCACAATTAAATAACTTAAACTTATTAAATAACTTTCAAAGTCACACAGATTTAAGTGGAGCTCTGTTGCTCCAGAAAGATGAATAATGATGGAACCTCAAATCTGCACTCCATTTTAAAGCACTTAAACAGAACCAAAAATCAGGAGAGTCTAACACAGTCTCAGGCACAGTACTCCCCACTGTTAAAATGAGCTAATGAGCAGTTGCTTCAGAACCAAACATAAGTCTTAAGGATCAATAATTTGATTACTTTTAAATTCCATAAAATCCCTCAGCTCATCAGGTTCTGGAACTGCTGCACGACAACCCCCCTGGGTGGGAAGCATAAAACAAGACACCAAGACACCAGGGGAGATCTGATGTGTCCATTAATTTAGGGGACACAACAGTGTCTGCTGCATACCACCTGGTTTTACAGATCTGAAAAAAGGCCCCGAGTCTGAAAATCAGAACAAAAGCAAATCCAAACCTAGGCGAGTATGAAACTGAGGGAAAACAAGCATACCAAGAAACTTATAGAGAGAGCCAAGAATAAAAATTCCTTCTTTAATCCCTGGAGTCTAAATTACTGCTATATTCCTTTCTGCTGGTCCTTTTCTCTTTATAAAATAATCAACTCCAAGTCACTATATCTGTCTGACTCATTTGGAATTAGAAACACATTTCTGGTCATCCTTTTCAAAGCACTTTGTGACACAGATCACATTATCCCCAAGAGACATGTCCAAGATTTGACCTTTGTAGATCCAGAGTGTTCCATATACTAGAACCAGGACATTAGAAGACTGCATTATGTTATGCAACTTTTCTACCTTTCATCTGTTTATTTGCTATTATTTCAACTTAGATCTCCAAAGCAGTGCTTTACTCTTTCCCAGGTTAAAGACCTTTGAAAGCCTATATGTCTCACATCAGCATTGTCTGTTAATCCCACTGTTTATGACAACCCCAAGAGCTGTTCACCCTGTCTAACAATAACTGTATCATATACTTAAAATTTTCAAAGAGGGTAGATCTTAAGTTGTGTCTTATCACACAAAAAATTACTAATTATAAAGAGGGCATGAGGAAACTCTGAGAGGAGACAAGTATGTCCAGGGCCTTGATAGTATGATGGGTATATACTTATTCCCAAATGCCTTGATTGTATACAATAAATACGTACAGCTTTCTACATGTCAATCATGCTTCAATAAAGTGGGTTTTAAAAAGAGCTCTACCCAATTCCATGCTATGTCTGAAGAAAATATTTCATCTGAAAACATTTGTGTGAACATAATTTTCAGACTGTTTATAATTTAAATTTATGTAAGTAATTCTTTAATATACACGTGTATTAGTCTGCAGAGTAACTATATATTTACAGCTACAAATGAAATGTTAATAAGCTATTGGCTGAATGAGATTCCAGCTTTCTACTCCTGAAGTGCTTTTTAGTCTAATCATTCTGTGACAAGGAAAATGGGAAATGTGACATGGGCTCTAGAGTAAGACAGAGTCATCCATCAAATTACAGCTCTGCACCTGGGCACAGTACCTAAGCTCTGAGATCCTCAGTTTCTGTATCTGTAATATGGGAGTCATAGAACTCCCTGTCTCATCATTTTTGTGAAGATTAAGTACAACTATGCATGTAAAGCCATTAGTAAGCACCTGAAGATGTTAGGAATATCACAATGAGGATGATGATAATATCTTTACAAGCTAGTCTTAATTTTTTTTAAACCTAACTTAAAGAGAATAGATTTTCTTTGAAGGAAATTATGTGTTTTAAAAACTATGTGTTATCATTTTCATAAATACCAAAAACTTCTGTTTGCAGCAGTAGTTTCATTTCTGGCAATTTTTCCAATGTATCCTCATAGACTGTCTATATCAAGTATCTCCTGACTTTTTAGCTATAGTGTTTTTTTCTTTCCACATTTCCTACTATTTGAAGAATTCAACTAGTGAAATCTTGGAGTTTTGCGTGTTTTAGTCATAGTCACCTTGGAAGATACCATCACATTTTCTGCTGAACGTTTCTAGGAGCAAACTTCGGCTCTACTTTTTTTTTAAATCAGGAGGGAAATTCTTAAAATCATTCAGTACTAGGTGGGAGATGCTCTGAATCATGACGCTTAACTTCCTCAAAGCATGTGGTTATCATGAACTAAAAGAGAAAAAGATGCAGGCTTTATCGTGTTTTGTCTGGTGTGCCTTTTAGTGCTCAAGGAAGAAGTGGCTAGAGAAAACCTGTGGCCCCTGTACGTCAGAACTGAGTACTAAATACCTCAAAAGCTACCTGTCCACTGCTCAAACAACTTAGTACCCAATCTTCAGTTGGCTCTGCTACACTTCTTTTAGGTAGAACTGGTTTTTCAACTCACGTTTTTACTAACAAGGATCACTGTGGACCAAAAAAAAAAAAAAAGCTCCCTTATTCCCTGGGATTCTTCTCTCGCATTCTGGCTCCTGCTGCACGACCAAGTGAGGCGTTGCACCAGTGGCGCTTGTGACCCTGACAGGAAGAAACTCAGGGGAGAGAGCACACGGAGCCCACCTGGACCCAAGAAGCACCCTTCACTGCATCATCAGCTCTTTCAAAAGGTGGCTTTGGAGGCCATGCCAGATAGTTGAGAGTTTATATGGGAAAAGACTATTTTGGAAATATACTGCAGTGGTATAACTTCTTAATTATGAGAAAAGCTGGCCCTCTGAACACACTACAGAAGTCTCCAGAGCTGGTCAGAAAAGTGAGCAACATCTGATAAGCAAGCCCTGATATCCTGCAGAACTCTCTAGTGTCCTTCTATCTCCTCTTCCCTGTGGCTTCCAGTCCTGGAACATTCTAGACCTCCTGCCTCCAGGCTTACCTCCTTCACCTCATGCTAGTTCCTGATACATTCACCAAAAAAAATAAAAACCTTTCTAAAATGCTAATGTAATCATGCTCACTAGGCCTAAAATTCATTCCTTCTGGTCAAGAAAAAAAAGTGTGAACTCCTCAACCTGGTATATAAGGCCCTTCATTTTCTGGCTCTGGATTCATCTTCCTGAGCTCTAATATCCTATTTTTAGTGCATTTCCAAAATATATCAGTTTCACTTATATGAGGGTTTCTCAACTTCAGCACCAGTAATATTTTAGGCTGATGATTCCTTGCTGTGGGGGCTGTCCAGTGAATTGTAGGAGTTGAGCAGCCTCCCTGGCCTCTACCCACTAGATGTCTGTAGTCTGACAACCCCTCACCCTCCCAAAGTCATAACAATCCAAAATGTCTCCAGACACTGCCAGATGCCCTCTGTGTGAGCTCATCCCCAACACTGGCTCCTATCCTTGCTTTTTAAAATGTTAACCTCTTGCTAAAACACCCATCTTTCTTCTTCATCCTGTTCCCAAATTTCACTTAGCTAACTCTCAAACTTGAAATTGCAACTCAGCTGCCCTCTTTCCCTGTCCACTTCAAAAGGGAACTATTTGACTTTTCTCTGCTGCTGCTGCTGCTAAGTCATTTCAGTCGTGTCCGACTCCATGTGACCCCATAGACGGCAGCCCACCAGGCTCCCCGGTCCCCGGGATTCTCCAGGCAAGAACATTGGAGTGGGTTGCCATTTCCTTCTCCAATGCATGAAAGTGAAAAGTGAAAGTAAAGTCGCTCAAGTCGTATCTGACTCCTAGCGACCCCATGGACTGCAGCCTACCAGGCTCCTCGGTCCATAGGATTTTCCAGGCAAGAGTACTGGAGTGGGGTGCCATTGCCTTCTCTGGGTATCCTGAATACTTTGTGTTGAATCCAATCACCGTCAAACAGTATCAAACACTTACATAGGTNAAAAAAAAAAAAAAGCTCCCTTATTCCCTGGGATTCTTCTCTCGCATTCTGGCTCCTGCTGCACGACCAAGTGAGGCGTTGCACCAGTGGCGCTTGTGACCCTGACAGGAAGAAACTCAGGGGAGAGAGCACACGGAGCCCACCTGGACCCAAGAAGCACCCTTCACTGCATCATCAGCTCTTTCAAAAGGTGGCTTTGGAGGCCATGCCAGATAGTTGAGAGTTTATATGGGAAAAGACTATTTTGGAAATATACTGCAGTGGTATAACTTCTTAATTATGAGAAAAGCTGGCCCTCTGAACACACTACAGAAGTCTCCAGAGCTGGTCAGAAAAGTGAGCAACATCTGATAAGCAAGCCCTGATATCCTGCAGAACTCTCTAGTGTCCTTCTATCTCCTCTTCCCTGTGGCTTCCAGTCCTGGAACATTCTAGACCTCCTGCCTCCAGGCTTACCTCCTTCACCTCATGCTAGTTCCTGATACATTCACCAAAAAAAATAAAAACCTTTCTAAAATGCTAATGTAATCATGCTCACTAGGCCTAAAATTCATTCCTTCTGGTCAAGAAAAAAAAGTGTGAACTCCTCAACCTGGTATATAAGGCCCTTCATTTTCTGGCTCTGGATTCATCTTCCTGAGCTCTAATATCCTATTTTTAGTGCATTTCCAAAATATATCAGTTTCACTTATATGAGGGTTTCTCAACTTCAGCACCAGTAATATTTTAGGCTGATGATTCCTTGCTGTGGGGGCTGTCCAGTGAATTGTAGGAGTTGAGCAGCCTCCCTGGCCTCTACCCACTAGATGTCTGTAGTCTGACAACCCCTCACCCTCCCAAAGTCATAACAATCCAAAATGTCTCCAGACACTGCCAGATGCCCTCTGTGTGAGCTCATCCCCAACACTGGCTCCTATCCTTGCTTTTTAAAATGTTAACCTCTTGCTAAAACACCCATCTTTCTTCTTCATCCTGTTCCCAAATTTCACTTAGCTAACTCTCAAACTTGAAATTGCAACTCAGCTGCCCTCTTTCCCTGTCCACTTCAAAAGGGAACTATTTGACTTTTCTCTGCTGCTGCTGCTGCTAAGTCATTTCAGTCGTGTCCGACTCCATGTGACCCCATAGACGGCAGCCCACCAGGCTCCCCGGTCCCCGGGATTCTCCAGGCAAGAACATTGGAGTGGGTTGCCATTTCCTTCTCCAATGCATGAAAGTGAAAAGTGAAAGTAAAGTCGCTCAAGTCGTATCTGACTCCTAGCGACCCCATGGACTGCAGCCTACCAGGCTCCTCGGTCCATAGGATTTTCCAGGCAAGAGTACTGGAGTGGGGTGCCATTGCCTTCTCTGGGTATCCTGAATACTTTGTGTTGAATCCAATCACCGTCAAACAGTATCAAACACTTACATAGGTACTGTCAACCTGGTGGCTCAGACAGTAAAACGTCTGTATACAATGCAGGAGACCTGGCTTCGATCCCTGGGGTCGGGAAGTTCCCTGGAGAAGGAAAAGGCAATCTACTCCAGTACTCTTGCCAAGAAAATCCCATGGACAGAGGAGCCTAGTGTCCATGGGGTCGCAAAGAGTCGGACACGACTGAGCGACTTCACTTTCACTTTTGTCAACCCTAACTGACAGGGAATCAGTGTTTAGCCATCATATCTCTAGCACCTGACACAATCTAACTAACAGCAGGTGTTCAAAAATCATTATGGAATCAATGGATGAAAAATACACACAAATATTCTGTAACAATCATGGCAGTTAAGAAAGGCAAGTCATATAAGCCATTCAGTTTAATGGTCTTAGGTAGTAGAAACATTTTATCATTTTATATTCTACCAGAGGTCATGTCCAGTTTTCATGGAAAGCTAAAAAAAAAAAAAAAAAAAAAAAGAAAATTAAGAATAAGGAAGTTAAACTCACAGCTTGTAAGTACCGGAAAGACAAGATGGAACCACTTAATGCCCCCAAAGCATTACTGTCTTCAAAATCTCCTTCTTCAAGCAAGAACTGCTGGCCTTTAAAATGTTCTTTTTCATAGGCAACCCATCTACAAAGAGAGGACATACAACTGAGTTATTAATAAAACCGTAGTCAAGAGAGAAAATCATGATAAAGCACCCAGTTGCACATCACCTCTCTTAAAAAAGCAATACACTTATTTTGCTACCATTTACAGAGACAAACGAATGGTGTAAACTTCATGGATCAATAATTTTTATAGTTTGGAGGCTTTTCCCAACAAAAGGTTAGCTGTTACAGGATTGCAACACAGGAACACATTAAATGTTTGCGGCCTGACCCTATACCACCATCACTGCGTGGCCGGAGAATAGCCTGCCAAGGAAAAAACAATGGAAAGCACAGACAGTGAGAAATAGTGCAAAGCCACAATGAGATTCAAAGACAATCAGCCTTATTTTTCTGATTAAGCCCTGCTGGAATCACAGAATGATCACTATATTAAACATGTATTTAGGGTTTAACTCAAAGGAACCTGTCATCAGCTTTGGATCAGAAACACATTACAGGAGGGTTCAGCAAGGAGAAACTAGGAAATGTGACTGGGCTGGTATTAGCCCTGGTGGTCTAAATATGTACAAAGACTTCTGTAAATATTTACAGGTAGGAAATGTTGCTCCCACCATTTTGTCAGTGGTGATAATGGAAACAGGAAGCACCATGGCAGACTTTCCAAGGACAGAGGTTTCTTGACTTCTAATTTAAAATTATCAGTACCGAACACTGATAAACACAGTTACTCATTAGTTCTTCAGGAAACTTACCTTAATCTGCAGTAACTCACAGTAGCTAATGCAGTGTGGGCATAGATAAAACACATGCTGCCCTGCTTAAATCTGCCCTTAGCTGGCACTGTGTAACTAGAGTGGGACCCGCTCCAATGGGGCAGATTCCAAGAGTGACTACTGTGGGCTCCTGAATTCTAGAGCTTGTCAAAATGAAGCTGGGTGGTAGGGCTAACTATATTCTTTTTGGAAGATACAAAAAGTATTCCTAGGAACTCTTTTGCTAGGGTACAAAGTAACAGTAGCCACAGTAGCCTGAACCCATATATAATTTCTGTAGGTGTGCCTATGATAGGGAAAAGGGTAAGGGTCCATGTGAGTTAGAATAAACATTTTATACATATTAGCATATTTGTAATATATAAAGAAACTACTATTATTGTATTCTTAAACTACTATGTGAAAGTAAATTTTACAAGAGAACTTTCAAATTATAAATTTATATAAACGGGACTATTCAAAAATGCTTTTAACATACCTGAATTGGAAAAATAAGATACAGAAGACCTAATATTAAAGGAGAAATCAGTAAAGTATGACAGTTCAAAAATCTGTAGAGCCTTTCTCAATAGATAAAGTTTTAATTAAGATTAAAATTTACATCTATCTGGGATATTTAAAAATAGATGTTATCTGAGAAAAATGAAGACAAATCAACCTCATTTTCTCTAGACTCCTTAGGACAGAGGTGAGGAAGAGTTCCTATTATTTACAGATAAAGTTGAAGAGTTAAAAGTGAAAAATAATGAAATAGTGAAGCAGTGAAAAAAAACAGAATTAGTGAAAAAAATAAAAGTCACATGTTCATCTTAATATTGGACATCACAATTTTCTCCTGCTGCTGCTGCTGCTGCTAAGTCACTTCAGTCGTGTCCGACTCTGCGCGAGACCCCAGGGTTGGCAGCCCAACGAGGCTCCCCTGTCCCTGGGATTCTCCAGGCAAGAACACTGGAGTGGGTTGCCATTTCCTTCTCCAACACATAAAAGTGAAAAGTGAAAGTCAAGTTGCTCAGTCATGTCCAACCCTCAGTGATCCCATGGTCTGCAGCCCACCAGGCTCCTCCATCCATGGGATTTTCCAGGCAAGAGTACTGGAGTGGAGTTCCACTGCCTTCTCCAGCAGGTGTCATATAAAAAATGAAAGTGTGTATAATGTTTTACTAGCCGTAATATCTTGAGATTTTATAAAATAATCACAAATACACTTAGAAAATAATGCAAATCAAAATCTAGTTCATGATAAAATCACTCAGATCTTAAAGGAAAGGAAAGAAAAATATTTTATCACAGGACTAACAAGAAGTGCACATGTCCACAGATCAGAAAACACTACGACTACATACAACACAATAAAAATTTATCCAAAACAGATTTGTTTTTCAAGCCTCTGATAAATTTTTAAATTCAAAGGTGAGGAACTGGATAATAACTAATATTTCAGACTGAGACAGGCTGGGGCCTGGGATCCTTTGCTACAGCGTTGCAATGCTTACACGTGAAGAAACCTCTCCTGGAGGAACAAAGTACGAAGAAACTATGGGACTACAAATCACTGTGTTCATGTACAGTTGGGGCAAATTCTGGACAAAAGACACAAAGACCAAAAAAAAGAAAGAAAAAGCAGAGGGTCAGGAGCAAAAGTGGAGAACTGTGCATGCCCTCTGTAGATGATACCACCTAAGGGGTGGGCAAACCACTAAGCCGTCAATTCCTGGACAACCCCTACCCTCACTCCATATAAGGAACAAGCTCGTCTCTACCTCAGGGAACAAGCAAGCAGGGGAATCGTGTTGTTTGATCTTGATCCCCTTTGCTGCAACAGGAGCTCTAATAAAGCCTTGCCTGAATTTCCAGTCTGGTCTCTGATCAATTCCTATTGATTAAGGAGGTCAAGAACCTTGGTCAGTAGCAAGACTAGTTACAGACATGACCTACATATCCAATGCATTGCATAGTACATTTCCATTTGGCTAGTATATCCATTACTTGAACTATTGTCAAAAACTACAAAGACTAAGTCTCTAAATATAGACCCTTGAGTAATTTTAACAAGTTATTTAACTTCTTTGAATGAAATATTTGAGCAGCATCTTTTTCTAGAATACAATGAACAAGTTATATGATGTACTGCAAATAAGAGATATTGATGCTTAAATTAAAATAAACATTTCAAATATTAATAATTCAACCTATCAACAGAGAGATTAACACGTTGTCTGAAGGAATTCTAGCCCTGAGTTGACCATGACAATTAAGTTATGAGGAAAGCTTCTTTTCTATGGCTTTACCTGTGAGGATACAAATACAAAGTTTCACCCTAGTCCTGTAACTGCTGATTGAGAGTGGGGTAGAGGTGCATTGGTTACACTTGGATTTGTTCTTAAGGAGCTTTCTTAAAAACAGAGCAGGGGCAGAAGGTAACCAATGTCAAGAACCCTTGATTTTGTAAACACACAACCCAGGCTACCTCTTTAACCAGAGAGGACTCACTGCCAAGACCCTTTGCACCAAAAGTCAACTGAGGCAGAAGAGAGTGAAAATTGGGACTCTCATGCATGTGCGTAATCTGCCAATAAATAATCTTGTCTTGCAATTCTTATCTTCTATACTGTGCTTACAAATACTAAGTGCTTAAGTTTTAGAAACTGTTCCCTTCATTTAATCTATCTCATAATTTCTAACACTAACAAGAGTTCACAGAAAGCTGTCAGTAATAGCTTCTATTTCTCACATTTCAGAAGGGATGTATATTTTTAGATTAAGGTAGGTTGGTTTTGCTCTGCTCAGCACATTTTGTGTGCTGATCTTCAAAAGTAGACAAGGGAATCATGTATGGAAAATATATAATACTCACACTCCACCAATGACACGGATTGATCCAATTCCATGAAAGTCTACATCATTTTTTAAAAAATTAGGGACAGAATCTATGTGTTCACTAAACTCTTTGGCCTGTCCATGGAAGTGAGGTTTTGCATAAATAATAACCTGAAAAATATGAAAAAAATCACTTAGCATGCTCATATTTTAAGATACATTCTGATTTATATGACACTGAAGGCCACAACCTGAATGAAGGGCCACTGTTCATTTTCTTCCTTTATACTCAAATTAGAGAATACTGTCTGACATTCACAAGGAATATGTGAGTTTTTATCCATTATAAAGATAAAATATCTTGATAATGTGTTTCTCTTATATCAACATACTCAAATATAACTACATGTTCTATTTACCCAAATCCTAGGTCCATTGCAAAGAGTAAACTGTCTTGAACTATCTGTTTTTCTCTCTGTTCAATATTTGATACAGACCTACCTTATATTTACTGAATTTCCTCTATTAAGAAACCAAAACTCTATTTAAGAAAACCTGCTGTTTCTTGCAACATTGCTTGTATGGTCACTACTAATCACTGAGAAGACTTACACATGCAAATTCTCAAATTTAAATAAAAAACTTCCTAAAAGTTAGAAATGATCGAAAAAAATGTGGTATTCTTATTGGATATTTGGTTCAAATGGAGGAGGGAATGCATTAGGACAGAGATTTGTTTACTTCAAACTTGGATTGGTACAAGTACTTCCCTTCTATTTATTTTATTTCCCAAGCATAAGCTGCCCTTGGGGTTCAGGGAAGCGATGACAGTAATAGCACTCATCTACCTACACTTTATCACCTGGTCCTATTTATGGCTGATGGCATAATTTGTATACAATTGGTGAATAAAATCCCATGCTTAGACACACTGAACCAGCAAGTTATAGCTTCTTTATTTAAAAAGAAAAAGAAAAACAACAACACAGAGAACATTACACAGACTGAAAAAAAAATTATTTAGCACTGCTCCTGCTGTTTTCTACTTATTAAATTTTCAGAGTGCTGTACTGGAAGTGATGAAGTATTATTTGGGTTTAATATACACTACATATGTTGAACACATTGAAACTAAGTAAGAGGCAATAATTCTTTGATGAGTAAGTCACAAGCTAACATCTAACAACTTAAAAAGTGTGACTGTAGAGGATAACCATTCCATTCACATGCCTCAGACTGCAACTGTCCACAGAAGACCCAGCCCAAAGTTCTGATGCAGCAGACAAAGAGACTGAGACAAGTCACTCAGGGAGTGTCACAACCAGTTCTGCACTTACTAGGTCACCAGTTCAAAACCTTGGCTGCATGTCAAGAGTCACCTAGGGAGCTCTGAAAAATTTTAACCACACCCCAGGCCAAATAAGTATCTTTTCCAATGGAACCCAGGCATAAGCATTTTTTTAGAACTCACATATGTATGATTCCAACATACAGCCAAATTGTACTAGATTCATTCAGATACTAAGTTTTAAAATAAAATCCATCTATGTGATTGGGAGAATGGTAGTCAATTCCACATATTAGGAAGCCCAGAAATGGGAAAGCTGGGGGAATTGTGCCTTGGTTTGGAGAGGAGGATGAATCCCTGTGTCCCTGCCTGCCTCTGAAAGTGCTGTACTCTAAACAGAGCTCTGTTTGCCTCTTTCATCACTGCACTGATTTTCTTCCTATCTCTCTTTATAGGCATTCTACAATCCCAGTTCTTTCTCTTTCCCAAAATGTACTTAATTCTGGCATTACTACCACCCCAGTTTTTGGTGCCTCTACTGTTCCCTTCAGATACTCATACTTTCAAACTGACATCACCTGATAAAGCTGCTTGCATCTCCTCCTGGTCATCCTTGATCTCCATCCTGAGCACCACTCCCAAAGGCCTGCTGGGTATTTCCACTTGAAAGTCTAGCTATCACCTCAACCTCTTGCCCCGGATAAAATAAATATCAAACCTATCATCTTTCCAGCCTGTAGGTGCTTACTGGGTCTGACTGGGTTGTAAGAACAGACCTCCACCTTTCTGTACTGAGCCCTCTTGTCATTTGAGCGTGGGCCCTCAGCAACCCTTTTGTGCAGTCACTGCCCACCAACCCAACATACATTACCTAGATATTGCCAGCATACAGTCAGGTAATCACATTTTAACTGTAATAGTCTCAAATAGTTAAGGGGCTTTCTAGGTGGTGCCAGTGATAAAGAACTCGCCTGCCAATGCAGGAGATACAAGAGACGTGGGTTCAATCCCTGGGTCAGGAAGATCCCCTGGAGAAGGAAATGGCAACCCACTCCAGTATTCTTTCCTGGAAAATCCCGTGGACAGAAGAGCTTCATGGACTACAGTCCATGAAGTTGCAAAGAGTTGGACATGACTGAAGCGACTTACCACACACACAAACAGTTAAAGATTCAATTCTCAAACTTTTTAGCCTGCTACTAACGTTTGTTCAAGACTCACCTTTAAGTTCATAGGCATTTCCACTTTCAGTCCACCCTTAAGATGAAAAAAAAATTTAGTATTAGATATATTCATATTTAAAATGTAACTAACCACAAACAAGGCAATGGCACCCCACTCCAGTACTCTTGCCTGGAAAATCCCATGGATGGAGGAGCCTGATAGGCTGCAGTCCATGGGGTCGCTAAGAGTCAGACACAACTGAGCGACTTCACTTTGACTTTTCACTTTCACGCACTGGAGAAGGAAGTGGCAACCCACTCCAGTATTCTTGCCTAGAGAAACTCAGGGATGGCAGAGCCTGGTGGGCTGCCATCTGTGGGGTCGCATAGAGTCGGACACAACTGAAGTGATTTAGCAGCAGCAGCAACCACAAGTAACTAAGTAATGTATGTAGGTTATATAAAAACTTGATTGGTGAAGATTACATACCAAATTTAAGTTGTGGTATTTAAAAATTTTAAGTATAAAACTCTATAGTAGTCAAAATCAAGTCAGACTACTCTATATCAATGTAAATGGGGTAAGAAATCTTGGAAAGATACTTTCCAGAGTACAACCACTACAAGGAAAGAAATCAAGCTTTAGTGCTTAAGTACATGTGACCAATTAAAGATTTAACCCCACAGCAGTGTGTCTCAAAAAGAAGAGTGGAGTTGTTAGTAGACTGAAAACTTTGACTTGGCAGGGTAGATTTGTAAACCACTTAATACTCAATTTCTTCTCTACAAAGGCTTGGGCTTTCCGTGTTAGAGCATTTCATCTTCCAAGTCCTATCACACTTGCTGTCTTCGTGACCACACGGAGATAAGAGCATAAAAGGTAACCCATTCCTCACAAAAGCTCTAGTATGTAATTTCTTTGTTTCCAGTGCTACTCCACATTGTAATACTCCTTAAAATTTCTGTTTTTGCTGGGTTTTAGTATATTTTTAAGGCACAGCACAAAACCGGTTTGTCACAGCCATTATTTAATTGAATAGTTTGCTCCCCAAATAAAAATATTTGCAACAAAATAAATCATTAATACAAACATATATTACTTTTAAGAAAGTAACCATTCACAGACTTACCCATTTATTATTAATGCTGAGCTTATCATTCATTATTGCAATGGAAGAATATAATATACAACAAGAAATTTTCTAATAAGCATCAAAAAAACAAATTTAGAATTTTTTTAAAGTCAGAGTATTACCTTATAAGGAAACTGCATGAATTGTGATAAATATAGTACAAAGTAAATTCAAACATCTAGAAAAACATTAAAATGGAAATGTTTCTATAAAACATTAAAATATTTTCACAAAGACTGAAAGACACAAAACAACAATGTATGAATAGTTTGCCCGTTCTGTAGTAGACATATACATGTCTCAAGATCAAGACGCATGACCAATCATCAGAGCTATCTTATTTTTGAATTCATGGATACTTGGGAAAATGTTTCATTTTATATCTGCTTACCATTTGAAGTGGATGCAATGATTTCATTTCTGCTGCAGAAATCTCAAAGAGTCCATGGTCTTCCTCCAAAACTATAGCTTGCCCCTTGAAATTAATATCCGGGTAGGCAAGCCAACTAAATAAGAAATGAATGGTTGGTTAAAGTACAATAGGAATACTTTAGTATGGTTCTGTAAGAGTTAAAAGCTAAAAAAAAAAAAAAAAAAAAGCTACAAAAAAGAAGAAATCTCTGTCATAGAATTACATTAGTAAAACACATTCAAAGTGACACTGCTAGACAACATATAACAATGAATTAACATGTTATTAACTACTTACATTCAGACACTATTCTGGTTTATTATATGTTTTCCAAGCACTGGCATCACTTTCCTATTATATGTTTTCCAATATTTAAAAGTTGTGAAACCTTTAATGCAATTAGGATATAACTGAAAAATCATTCCACTACGTTTCTGTTTTAAACTCGGGCAATCAGAGGTAGGGATTCCACTATGCATTTTACACCTTTGACCCATAGTTTCAGAATCAGTATCAGTTTTTGGTTTCCTTCAGGAAGAGTATTTGAAATAAGATTCCTAAAAGAACCATCCAGAAACCAGCTAAACTTGATAATTACAGACAGTTCTCAGGTCTGTGTTAATTTCTGGTCTGCCCAACAGTTCTAACCTGTGGAAGACATGAAGGGAGATGTCCAACAGTGACCCCTAAATTCAACACCAGCCATCATCAGAGCAGATGAAAATGGAGGAAGAGGGAAGAAGGATCCATATTGAACCAGAAATCACAAAACTTATGACTCAAGTCAATCTGGGACTGAATTAACACTGAACTCAGACCCACAGTCCTGAAGATACCTTTGGAATTAGAAAGGCCTAGTATCAAATCCATGCTTACCAGCTGGCAGCTTAGGACAAGCCACGTCATTTTTTCATTTGTGACAGGAGAGTAGCTCTACCTATCTTCCAGGAATAGAAGAGTAGTAAACACTGGTACGATAAAGGTCCTCTGTAACTACCAGCACTGAGACAGACACTCTGCAAATAGCTCAGGCTCCAAAGTTTTAGGTCAGGGATATGTATTTATTTCTCAGTCCCACAATCTGGTGGGTGAAAAGACAATGGATTCATCTGTCAAAAATGGTGTCTGGGAACCTGTATCTGTTTCTGTGAGTCATCTATCAAAAACTTAACTGGATCTGAAAATAAGATGGAATCTGTTTTAAAATATTTAAAACAGTCTTTCTTAGGTATCCAGAAGTATACACAGAAAAATTAATACTTCATAAATGTGTAGGTCACCAACTGAAATATGACACAAAGTTAACTTTGGTAGCCATCAATCACTGTAGTGAAGAGAAGCAGATACATACACGCCTGACTTCACGGTGAAGGACACAGATTTGGGGATATTCAGCTCTTCCAAATTGGGGACCGCTCGCTGGATGTAGATAGGGCAACATGCCGGGTCAGACTGTGGGCTAAGCTCTATCTCTGGAATACTGCAATCCTGGAAAGAAAAAAAAAAAAGTTGACTTTGAAGTATCTAGAGACACACACTGCAGTATCCTCAATACCCTGGATATGCAGTTACAATTATTCTCACTGTTCAGCTGAATTTTTAACCAATAACAGCATAAAGGAGACAGTGTTTCTTCTTACCAGTCTGTTAAACTAATTTTTCTTAAGAAGTTTCATTGACAACATGAAAATTATATGAATATTATTGATTGAAAAATATTACCCTGATTCTTTCTGCTTTGTTTTTGAAAGTCCTGCTCCATTAAGCAATGTTCAAAGTTACCAATATATGAGTGCCAAGAGTTTGTAAGCCTTCCTTCTCAGAAGCATAACAAAGCCATAAGGAGGAAGGGAGTTAAATAAAAGCTGATCTCATGGGGAACATAAAAAATAAATAACAGAGAGGCACTACTCTCTCAGCGGGTTATCTAAATTACAGTGACAAAAGAAGTAGGAATTAGAGGTGAGGGTAAAGGAAATCTGTTTTCTTACTTGTGGTATTTATTTTCTATAGTATGAGTTGGTTTGAAGAAGAAAGACATTATGAAATTTGATCCTATACTTCATCACACATCCACTGTCACCATGTCCTGTCAAACTTTTCTTTAAAATTGCCACTATCAAGGTCTTTCATCAAGGCCAAGACTTTGATTACAAGCCTACTCTTTATACAGCTGGGCATGTGGGAACACCACATCCCTTGTCATACTCCTTGACTTGAGACCCAAGCAATTCATATTCATATTTTGGTTTTCCTTTTAAAATACGGCAACGACCCACAACTAACTAACTCACAATAACCCACAACTACACTAACTACCTACAACTCTTCAGTCATACTGGTATCCATGCTATCTCTGCACCTGGCCTAAGCTTTGTAAACATTTCCCTTATTCTAACTGAAGACATAATTTTCTGTATTCTTACTTATGAAAATCTTTTTTAAAAAAATACTATTGGAATATAATTGATTTACAGTCTTATGTTAGTTTTAGGTACATAGCGTACTAATTCAGTTATACATATATTTATTATTTTTCAGATTCCTTTCCCATGCAGATCCTTACAGAATATTAAGAAGAGTTCCCTGTGCAATCCGGTAGGTCTTATTGATTATCTATTTTATCTAGTAGTGTGTATATGTTAATCCCAAGCTCCAGTTTACCCCTTCCTGCCATGTTTCCCCTTTGGTAATCATTAAGTTTGTTTTCAATAATTAGTTCTAACTCAAAAAAGACCATATCTTTTCCTAAGGAATCAAAACCACAATTATTTTTCCCTTCTCTGAAACTACAGTCATGCTGTCTAATCTATCTCAGTAATCCTGAGTGCTTCATTACATGACTCAAGTTTCAGCAGCATAATTCTCATCTAGGACACTGTGGAATTCAAATGGCTCTGCTTTAATGAAATAGGTAAATGCAATAAACTATTAGAGGTGACATTTATTAGACTGAACAATTATATTTACTATTATAATCTGTTTTGCAACTGCAAAATGGTATCTAAGTTTTTAATCTTTTTTCCAAACTGAGTTCTATTATTAATCATTATTAACCATTCTGATTAGTGTGTAAAAGCAAGCAAACTAATGCATTTTGTTTTCAGAAAGTTCTAAAACACAAGACAGTAGGAAGGTATAACCTAAAATATCCTTTAAAGTATAAAAAGTTTATTTCTGTCTAAAGTTTCATTTAAAAAAAATGGCCAGAAATGTCCAGAAGAGTCACCTGTCAGTCTCCAAGTCTCTTTTGTGTGTTATTAAAAATAGAGCTCTAGTAACATTATTTAAAATGTTCCCCCAGGGATCTGAAGTACAGTAACAGAATACATAACTAAGTGTCTCACACAAATAAGTTTCCTCTGCATTGTGTTATACAAACAATGTTTGGGTGGTGCATTTTAAAAGGGAAAAAGCTAAGAGGCATTTGAGTCTACATCATACAGGGAAACAGCATAATGGAAAAGAGGTAATGATGGCTAAAAAATTGAAAATATAAACAAGATCACTTACATTCTCAACAATCATACTAGAAGACTGATTTTTTTTTTTTCTCTAGTTAGCTGAAAAAGATTTCACTAATAAGTTCTATTTTCTCCATGGTGGCTATTCACAGAAGTAATGTCTTTTGCAAGATTTGTGTAATTCTTGATGGACAAAGGGAGTAAACAACTAGCCTTACAGGAACCTAGCAACAAGAAACAGTTTGTACTCTTAGTAAAGAAAAGTTTATATGGTTTCCTCCCAGACTTTTCTAGTCATGATATACTTTCTAAATATATCTTGGTGAAATCCATAAGCTCAGACTATTAAAGCAACCAGTAAAAATGGAGACACAGCTATGGGAGGGAAACAGGGTAGGAATGAACTATATACATAGTAACAAAACAAAACAAATCTCCAAAAACCAAAAACCCAAGAAACTACTTGCCTCTGCCTTACAGGAATATTCCTTCAGTCCCTAATCTAACAATGGCTCTCCTGCACCTCAGCTCATTAATAAGGGTAAACCTAATTAACTCCCGAAATAAGGAAATGTCAGTCCTTAGGAAAAAAAAAAAAAATATATATATATATATATATAATGCATAGTAAACAGAAAAATGTGCAGGATTCACTTTTTCTATTTGAGGAAAAAAAAAAAACACTTGACTCAAGTCTCACTGCACTGTTACTCCACCTCCAATTACTTCCACCAGAGGCAAAGATGATCCTTGGGCAGAATCGACTACTGCAGATGACTGACGGTATCTTCTGTCACTTGCTCCATTTACAGCAAAGTGAAGATATCATGAAAGTATTATCTTTAAAGGACAGTCTTTAAAGCTTTGACTACTTAATATGAAAGCCACTAAAAGATGGTGAAACAAAATAAAGCTGGTGTGGGCCTAGGTGAATTTGGAATGGCCACCATGAAAATGAAGCTATCAACAGGCCAAAATGTGACAAGTTTACAAAAAGGAAGCATTTTGATGCCTGATTCTTACTTTGTAAAATATTTAGAACAATGCTAATGCCTTTTCCATTCAACGCTCAATAGTTTTATTTTCCTTCCTCACTTAAAGTTGCTAGCAAGTTCAAGTCAAGTGGGCACTAACACTGCAATTAAAAAAAAACAGACTCTATGAACAAACAATGGAAGAAGGAAAAAATGTAAGCATGACTTATTCTTTCTTATAATGCATCCAAAGCAAATGGCAGGTGTGCAAATACCCATTTATGCTCAACAGATTGAATTTTTTGTTTGATTTTATTGTTTGATTTAGGATGAGGGTATGAAGTTTGCTGCGTACAAATACCTTATTCATCTTTTTTTTTTCTCCTCACCAGGCCTGGCATGGTGCCTGACATTCACAAGACAGACACAAAACCACGTTATTACATTTTAGAAGATTCCAACTACAAAGTGATTACCTGCTTCAAGGAAATTCTTGTGAGTGAGTTAGCTAATGAAGTGAGCACTCAAATGTTGCCTGATGAGCTGAAATGCTTGTGATTAAATTTTTAGATGAAAACGCACACTGCCCTCTATCCTATAGCCATTGATCTCCCCGCACTACCAGCAAGACACCAACGTCCGCCTCAGTGACGCAAGTGGCTCTGCTAGGGACTGCCTCACACCTCCCATGCTGCCTAGCTCCTGTCTGCTCTCTCAAGATGCCAACCAGGTGCTGCCTGCTCCAGGAGAGGGGCGTCTTCCTCGTGCCCATATGGGGCCCTGCACTGCACGTCTCACATCACACAGGCATGTGATCCAGCTGTCCCTGTCCTGGACTCTGAGCAATCTGCAGGAAGATACTATATAGAACTTGTGTTCCTATTCCCAGTGCCTACAACAGCATTTGGTCCAAGAGCAAACACAAATATTTGTTAGACACAGGCTTAACAGTTTTGCAGAAAGTATTAATTCATGCAGACATCCCTTTATAATAATGAGTTTTTCTGTATGCTGTCTGCAACTATCAAGGGTTTTAACAACATTGATCCAAATCATGATAGGGTCCACATCAAAGTAGACATTTTTAGCATATAAACAGAATTTCCATAATTTGAAAAATATATATGTCCATGACTGTCACAGGAGTAACTGCACTGATTTATATATTACATTACTGCTGAAGGAACCCTTAACATACATGGGACAATTCCGTCCTTATCGCTAACTCACTTCTCTAAACCACCAAGGCACTTCCCACAGTTATGTTTTATTATACGAGGAAGGCAAGGTCTTCTTCATCTTAGTATTAATAAACAGAAAATTAAAAAGCAACATTTTCCCCTTCCTTTCTCCAACCTACCTTCTATAAATTTCTTTTAACGCTCATCTATCTCCCCTTCTCTTGTAAACACCACACACACCCACATATACACACCCACAAACCTCCACTAGAAAAACATATTTGGAAATATCCTAAAGATGTCTGGGTGGTATATTCCAACTACTATTAAAAATACATATACATTACAACATGTACCATTTTATGTGCCATATTACATGTAACATTTAAAATTTTCATTCAACTTAATACTTTATGCATATCTAGTAAAAAAAAATTATCACTATGATAATAAAGATTAACAAAATTACCACAATTATGATTAATAGAAACTATTTCTAAGCAGTGCTGGGCCATAGTACAGCTTTACTACATGACAAATGACACAAAATTTAAAAATCAACTGTTTGTTACGTTACCTTTAAGACACGTTTGATAGAGCCCAACACAAAGTTTCTTTGTGGATGCTTTCTGTTCTGAAGAAGCCAGTCACGATTTAACACCTTTTCTCCTTCCTCCAGAACACATTTCTGACCTTGGAAATGTGGTTTCTCATATAAAATCCAGCTGAACAAATATAAAAAAGCATGATCAGTTATAATTAATCTTCTAAGAAATGAGGCATAAAACAAATATGAGAGTTATAAGTCACAGACTACATTATCTATTCAAATTTAAAACTCTGGGCTGTTTTCTACTACTAGCATATAAACCTATTTTGAAACAATGATGTACAATGACCAAAGAGTCTAAGAAAGAATATAAGTGCACACAACTTACAGTGCTTCCTCAACAGAGCACCACAATCTATGCTTGGGCCTATGTTTACGTATACATTCATTTTATAGATGTTATATACACATTTACATTAAAAACAATAGCCTAAAAATTTCAAATTCTACTTCTACCCTAATTTTCCTGTTGCTGGATAAGAAAGCATGTACGTCTCATTTTATTACACACACTACATCACACTGCTTATATCCTGAATACTGACCAGTGTGTAACCCAAACACCAGACAAAGAAATTCTGGTCCCCGCATGTCCAAGAGACATGGTCCATAATAACAAACGGGGTTTTCCAGCATTTTGGCAACCCACTCCAGTACTCTTGTCTGGAAAATCCCATGGACAGAGGAGCCTGGTAGGCTGCAGTCCATGGGGTCACAAAGAGTCAGACAAGACTAAGCAACTTCACTTTCACTTTACGCCATACAAAGAATCCTTCACTTGTTGCTTCTGTCAGTGACACAAATGACTTTAAGCATGTGGCCTTCACATTCCTTACCACCCCACAAATTTTGAACTCATTTTCAAAGCTATGTTTCATTCAACTGAAGCATTCAACTTGTCAAATCTATCCTGCTAATCATGCAGTTAAGAAATGGTACTATTTTACTGCAGGCTGTAAATACTAAAAACAACCTATATTTTCTAATTAAGTTATAAAACTCTAATGATGTTTCAAAAAATTATCTGGAGAGAAACGGATACAATCTTAATCAAGAAAAACATACAGCATAAGCAGCAAGAAAACAACTTATGGGGAAAATATTATAAAATTTTAAGAGATCTCTTACCAGCCCCTTACAACTTTTATCAGTACCCCATTCGGGTAAGACCAAGATGTAGCATCAGGAATGTTACAGTAGATCTCTTGTTTATATTTTCTTCCATGGAGATCATAGATAACCATCTGCAACATATAGTAAGCAGGCATAAAAACTAATTTTAAGAATGGATTTAAGATTCTAAAATGTCCTAGAATGCAGAAAATAAAATATACTAAATACATAAAAGTAAATACCACTTTAGATGCTAAATTCTTGAATGAAATAACCATTTACTAAGTCAGTTAAAAGTTTCTACCTTAAACTCCCCAAACCTAAACATAATCTTACTTCTTTTGTTTTAGCCTATCTAAGAAACTTATGCTTACCTTCCCAGGTCTTGGGTTACATTTCAGAGTTTGTTTGTCAACATTCTGAAATAATAAAAGTAGAAGAAGTGAGCCATAAGTGACATAAACAGAAGGATTGTTCACTTTCTTAGCAGTCGCAAATCTAATTTATTGCGTATTTATTTAGTGATCATCATTACAAGGTGAACTTCTAGGTATTACAAGGGACAAAAAAGTAAGTACAAAGGAAAACAAAGCTGTGTCTCTGTCCTCAAGAAGCTTACAGTTTGGAAAGGAGAAAAGATGATCACATTTCCGTGAGTCTTCTGGTGAGAGATTAGGTTAAACCCTCAGGTACAAAACAATCAAAACGTCAAGTTAAGGAAGTCAAGAGAAATGGCACCAGCATGGAGGTGAGGTGATGGCAAACAGAGGTTCCCAGGAGGCTTGTGTTAGGAAGTGGTATGGAGAAGACCTTGAAAAACAGGATTTCAGTAAGTGAAACAATGTGGCAGGCTAGTGCAGGAGTAGTAAAGAAAAAAAATCCCAGGAAGAGAACAGAACATCTTGAGACAAAGTACAGACATCTTAGAGGGTGTGTAAACAGAGCACAAAGTGAGGAGATTGAACAAACAAAACTTGGGGGCCTTGCAACACAGAGTGAAGAGATTGCACTTGACTTAATAGGCAACAGGAATCATTAAAGAAACATTTCTGCAAAGCCCAGCCATTCTTTTAAAAGGACTTTGCCTTACAAGCAACTGGCTGGTATTCAAGTATTAGCACTTGCTATTGAGGGTATTCAAAGTAAAGATACAGCCCTTGGAGTCTTAAAGGAAGTTCCATGATCTTGGGAATGTCAGAAAGAAATGTCCCAGGTTCAGTGAATATTCTGTAGTAATCATTCAAATATTTCTAAGTTGAATAAAAGTGTAACTGAATTTCAGGACGTTTTCATCTCCTTTTTCTCAAATTAGTCTGCTCATTGCTCTGCTAAGTACGAACAAAAACAAGACCAAGTACAGTGAGACTGTTGTCAGGCAAACACTTAAAATATTTTAAATATTTAAAACATTTTTAAATATTGCAAAATCTTTTCATGAGACACATTAGTTCTAAGGAAAGTGACAATCTTTCTACATTCAATACCTTGAGAAATTCAAAACGTTGTCACAATTTAGTTTGAAGACTAGAAGTCAGCAAAGAACTGAGATTATAACTCTCTTCTCAGGCCTTTTAAATTCTGATGAAGCAATTTTGTTTCTCAAATGTAACAGTCCAACTAAAATACATGAGGCATGATATACTTCAACTAAAGAACAAAGTAATCTCTGGTATTTTTTTAAACAATCTTTATACAACCTCAAAACACTGATTTTCCTAATAAGCTTTTAGGTTATTTCATGACCCAAAGCACTACTTCATTAACTAATAATTATAATCACTTACCTCTGTGAATGGGCTTAGTCGGCCAGGGGTGTTTTCCGCGCGGAAATACTTTGACACTGGTTCCTGAAAACTTCCACCAAATCTGGCTCCTTTTTCCGAGGAATGGGTTTTAGAGGTCTGCAAATACTGATGATAAGCACTCTTTAGAGAAGAATGTAGTTTGGAAGTAAGGTCAGATTTTTGTAGAAGTGAGGCCTTTTCTGGCCACAGACCAATCTGCAGATTAGAGGTCGTAGGCTCATTTGACATCACATAAGAATTCTTAGAGACTTCGGTACTTTCCTGGTCGTCATCAGAACAAAATGTAAGAGAAGAATCTGGCCGCTTGAAGGTAACAATTTCCTGCCTTAGAGCTCTCAGACTTCCTTTATGCAGTGGCTCTTCCTCTTCTTCCTCTTCTCCACCCTCCTGTCTGTCATCTTCATCAAAATTCATCTTTAAACGCTCTGATACTGACTGGAGAAGCGATAATACAGAAGAGGGCTGGTTTGCATTCTCTCTTGATTTCGAGGCACCATGACGACCAGGTGAGACCTCGCTGGACAGAATGTCCTCCTGAGAGCTGTCGTCCTCGTAAATGGGAGACAAAGCCAAGGGATAGATCTTGTACCTTTTGGCCTCTACCGATAAGAATGTTTCTGAACTGTCACTATCAAATGCATCACATAATTTGGCTTCCTTTTCAAAATGATGGACGAGGTCAGTTCTACTTTCAGACCTTTCACAGGCGAAGACAGGCATGCTGTCGGGAGCTGTGTGAGGAATCAGGAGGGAATGTGTTCGTCTTACCTCGGTGGTAGCATACTTGTTCTCATCTTGGAGGGGCTCTTCATACAGTATAGTAAAGGAAGAATTTTCCTGCTCCTCCTGAGAAACGAAGGCTAAGTTAGGTTCTTCCTTTCTATCTCCATGCTCTAGGTCTCTTGCTTTCTTATGTACTGTAGTAACAGATGTTTTTCTGTCCAGCCTTCCCATGGTACCCTCAGGTTGAAAGCCCGGCACTGCTAATGCTGGGTAGCCTTCATTATCCTTACTTAAGGTAGGCAATTCATAATCCCCGAAGTACGAGGCGAGTCTAGTGTCACACGCTATCAAGCCTGTCTTTGTTTCAGTAGGCTCTTTCTCCACTTCTCTGCCACTCCTGCCAGCATCCTCTTGGTATGCTTCTTCAGCATCAGATATGGGAGATGTGGCCTTCGCCTGTGTAACGGGCAACTCCAGACCTGTTCCCTGTATTTTTTCAGAGCTGACTGCTGTGGGAAACACTCTGTGTTTCCTGCTGGTCCCATCAGAATCTTCCGGGAATGTGCTTTCCATTTCTCTCTTAGAGGGTGTGGACAAAGTTCCCCCACTTGTCTCCTTCATATCTCCCTTACATATTTCGAAGGAAGCAGGTACTGCCTTCTCGGGTGCTTCTTTCATTTCTAACACAAAAGGAGGCATCATTTCACTTTTCCTAATAACCCCTTCAGCATCATTTTGGTAAGTGTTTTCCAAGTCTAATAAAGGTCCTTCAGTCTTTGCAGTGATCCCCTCACTATCTTTTTGGTAGACATTTACCACTTCTAATGTAAGGGACATCACCCCAGTTTTGTCCACCTTTCCTTCAGCATCTTTTTGGTAAATACTTTCCGTTTCTAGTGTGGCAGGTATTGACTCAGCCTTTTCAGCAGTCCCCTCAATATCTTTTTGGTAGATACTGTCCATTTCTGACACAACCGATGTCATTCCCATCTTACCAACATCCCCCTCAGCATGCTTTTGGTAAATATTCTCCATTTCTAATGTAATAGGTGTCACCTCAGTCTTTGCAATATCCCCTTCAGCATCCTTTTGGCAAATATTTTCCATTTCTAAAGTGGCAGGCAATCCCTCAGTTTTTTCAATATACCTCTCAGCATCCATTTGGTATGCTTCTCGCATTTTAAGAATTTCAGCTGTTGGCTCAGTTTCTGAGGTACTCAATTCGGCATCCTTTTTACGTTCTCTTCCCATTTCGGACATTGGGGGCACTGCCTCATATTTCATAATATTCAACTCAGCATCCTTATTTGGTTTTCCCATTTCTAACATTGAAGGTATAAGCTCAATTTTTCCGGTATTTACTTCAGTGTCCTTGTGTATTTTCCCTCCTTCTGACATTGCAAGGGGTGTGCTTTTGTTACTGTGTCCTGGCAAGCTTTTTTCAGATAAACATACAGAAGTATCAGACAAGCTGCTTTTAGATGTCCCAGGTACGTGAATGTCATCATTCACAAATGGAGGCCACTTGAAATTTAATACAAGATTTCTTGTATCCTCTGTCTCAGGTTTGTGATTATCAACACACTCTGTCCCCATTTTCTCTTCAGAGTCCTCCTTGCGAAATGAGTGTGTTTTTGCCTTATCATCTAACCCTGTAAGGGGTATGTTTTCAGCTAGTAAAACAGTATCTGATTCCTGCAAATGTATACTATCAGATTGCCCATCTCTAGTTCCTGAAAAGGGGGATTTTTGGTAGAGAACAATTTCTCTTCCTCTTATCGACTCTGTGTCACTACCTAAGTTACTTACAGCAAAGAATCTACCTAATGCTTTCCCACTGATTTCACATGTGCTTTGATTTACTGCCTGTTCTGACCCCAAGAACTCTCTTACCATATCACATGGCTGAACACTATCATTATTCGTAACTTCTGACGTATTAGCCTGAAGTTCAGAATCCAAGGTACCCTGAGCATCATTTGCTACAGTTTCTTGGGCTGAATAAATAATCTGATTGACTAATTCCCTAGCTCGGTCCTCTAACAACCAATATACATTCATTTTATCAGAATCAAAAAGGAGACTGTTCTCACCAACCACAGGTGAAACACAGGCCTTTTCTTCCCCTTGGACTTCAGGTATGTTTTCCACAGCCTGCTCTTCCAAACGCTCTGTGGGCTGGATCTCTGTCAGTGTCACTTCTGATGGCTTTTTCTCAGGGATGTCTCCTTCCAGGGTACCTGGATTCATTATGCCGTCTATGGCTCTATGTTCCTGGAAGGCACCAACTGAGTGTTTGGATTTTAGCTCTTCCCTGACAGAATTAAAGGCCTCCCCAATCAATGTAACAGCTTTTTTACAGAAATCACTCTCGAGGTCCAAAAGTTGGGCATGTGCTCTCCTCGTTTCTATGTGCTCAGCAGAGGCCTCAGAACACTGCTGGCTTGAGCTGTTAACTGACGCTGGGGTCCCAGCAACTGCTCCAGTCGCTGCTTCCAAGGGATTGACAAACTGGGCAGCAGCTGGGAAATCAAGAGATACCATCTCAGTAGGATTCCCCAAATGGTCCTGAAGTGGGGTGACTTCTGCCCCTGGGAGGTCAGATGTTTCTGATTCCAAATAAGAGCTTTCAGGGTCCAACAGGTTAGTTAAGGAGGCACCTTCATGTGGGACATCTATGGGAACTTTTACAGAACCAAAATTATTTGTGGGGTTATGTGAACTTCTAACCATGCTAACTTTAGAGTCACTGGAGAAGGAAGGCAGGCTGTGAGTACCACCTTTTAGGGAATGAGCACCCTCTTTCTTTCTGGGAGATGAGGCTCTCTTTTCTGTTCTCAGCGCAGGATTAGGAAGGAAATTTGAATCCTCAGATGCAAAACTCTCTTTTCCCAAACTGATACCAGAACCCAGAAAAGGTGACTTTGCTTTTGTGCTGTCAGTTTCTTCGAATTTGGGGGGAGAATTAGCTAAGCTGAGTTGTGAAAAATCAGAAATCTTTTTGCTCCCACAAGGAACTGAAGGTGGATGGATCACAGAAGCCCTGGCTGCACAATTCTGTGCCATTTGCCTAGTAACTTTCTCATCATGAACAGGAGGTGAAGTCTCAGGTCTACTACTCTGGAGATGAGCAGGTAGAGCACTGCAGGCTCCCACCTCTGTTCCC
This sequence comes from Neotragus moschatus, assembly GCA_006410615.1. Taxonomy (NCBI): domain Eukaryota; kingdom Metazoa; phylum Chordata; class Mammalia; order Artiodactyla; family Bovidae; genus Neotragus; species Neotragus moschatus. Next base: position 875,672 of record SJYA01000062.1, on the reverse strand, counting down.
TGTACACCCTGATATTTGGAGGCAGTAGCGGAAACCTCAGTTTGGCAACTCTCTTTAAGGCTGGAATCTAAATATTTCTCTTTAATCTCCTCATGATCCACTAACTGAAAAGTTTTGCCCTGTTCAACTTCTAGGGAAGTCAATTCTGATAAAGCAGGATCTGATGGCACACCTGTGATTTCAAGTGGAGAAGAAATTTCATCCTGAGAAATGTCTCTGGGCTCTGTTCGGGAAACAGGTATCTTGGAGAGACTTAGAGTTTTTCCTGTTCCAGAATGTGACTCAACAGGAACATTGTTCTGACCACTAATATCGGCTTCTGGTAACATTTCTGTAATGCTATCAGTTTTGGTTTCCAAGGAGAAAGAAGAATCAAGCTTGTCTACACTGCTCTCACTTGCTGCGGTGCTTGACAGCACTGACTCTGCTTTCTCAGGATCTTGAGATGAAGTGGAACTATGCCCCTTGCAGAGGCTTGTAGGCTCAAAGCTCAAGTCCGCTGCAGTTATGTTGGTGTCATTGGCTTCGAGATCTAGTAGAAACTGGCATTTCTCCCTATCAGGAAGAACGTCCTTGGATTCAAGAGTTGTAGGTACATGCTCGGAGTGAAGGCACGCAGGGAGACTCTTCCTGTCTGTGGCCTCCACACAATTTGCTACATGTTCTTGCTGACACTGACGAGACTGACTGGAGCTACCAACAATGTTGACATCTCCAGTTTCAATGAGCACAGAAGAACCTTCATTCTTTAAAATAGGGAAATCCACTTGGCTCAGCATGCCGACTCTGGAAACAAAGGTAGGGCGTGAAGCACTGAAATCTGACTTTTTATGGCCAAGGCTGGGAGATGTCCTGGCATCAGGTGACGCTGTGGCTTGTTGAGGACTCTCAGAGTCAAGAAGGGATTCTGAAATGTGATTTCTATAAAGTTCAAGATTCAGTTCAGTGGCTATTTTATTTTCTAAGCATGTTACAACTACTGATTCACTGGTGTGTTTTACAGAGGCAGCTTCCTTTAGATTTATCCTAAAGCAAGGCACTTTGCCATGTGGCCTAACAAGGTTTTTGACTTCTGTTAGTAATAGTGGGTCAGTATCTTTGTGTAATGACTCGATTCTATCTTCTGGAGCTTTGACATGACTTGAAGTAGTGGGTTCCTCAACTGATGTATTTTCTGTTTCTTGCTTGATTTCTGCAGGAGCCAAAATTTTCTGTGTGTCTTGGGCAGATGATCTGTTTCCAGCATTTACAAGTTCTGTGTCTGTTACAGCTTGTTTCTGGAAAGCCATGGGGCTGGTGTGATTGGCAGCCTGCTTTGATGAGTTCTCTACCGCTTGCTTGTCAGAACACTTACTCTCTGGCAACTGCAGAGCTTCATGCCTAATTGATTTATTTGGACTTGGCAAATCTGCACTTCCAAGTGTGGTAGGGTCACTCCCATCAGATTTACTACAAGAGAAATCAGAAATAGCAGGGTTCTCAGCCTGCACTGGTGTCCCATCACTCATCACGGGGCTGGTTTGTTTTACCACAGTTCCTGGTGTTGCTGTCCTCTGCAAGTCCGGACTGTAAGGAATTTTGCTGCTGTTACTTTCTGTAAACAATGCTGAACATCCCAAATTTCTGTTGGTCTGAGAACCTGGTGCACAACTCAAATGGTACCGTGAGTCAGCATCTCCAGCAGTGGAGCTGGAGCTCGTTACAGAACAGGATGATCTACTTGGCTCGGGTCCCACAGGATAGGCTTTATTTAAAACACCACTAGAAGAAGCCGTGTTGGCTAGTCCTTGGTTGGTTGCTGAATGGCTTTCTGTGTTGAGATCTCTTTCGTTATAATCAGAGTCTTCTAACTGGCCTTCGGGCACTTGTCCTTTCACAGGTATGCCTGTGCTAGCTGATGACAGTAATAATGCCATTCCAGCTTCCATCTCCCTTCCAGGGCCACAATGTGTGCTTGTACTAGAGTCAGAACTTGCATTTTCTCTGTTTAAGGGATTCACGGTTTCCGACACTGTCAGCTGCTTCAAATACTTCTTAATTTGTCTGGGGCCTCTGTAGGTTGCATACGTTACTAAAGGCCTCTCTGATTTACCATCCATTTGTCTGCAAAAAGAACAGCATGGGAGTATCAGGAAAGGTAATTAGTGACACTTAACAGCAATTCCAGAAATCATGGTGAAGTGTATCTTTCAAATGCTCCTATTCTTAATATGTCTAAACTTGGGAAGGAAATTCTTGAATGTTTTAGTCCAGGCTGTCTGTATTTTGCATAATACAGATTTGACCAGCAGCACAGGAATATCAAGCCAGCCTGAATGTCTGAACTCCTCAGAACTGTCCCTTTCACTTGATCATGTCTCTCTCTCCCACGGTGATTAATGGAGAGAACATGGGCTGACAAACGTAAGGCTTAGGTTCTATTAATAGTTTTGATCTCCAGTGAGTGCTTGACTAGAAGGAACCACATTGCCCTCATGCCTCATATTGGTATCTCATGGCTACATCACTGATTTCTGCACCATATCAGAGTATCACAGCAAGTTTCTCTTCTTTTACTTAGATGTGAATTTGGAACAGCTGCTTTTAGCACAGAGGCAGAGAAGTTGTAAAGAAAATACCTGGCAAGATGTCTAGCCTGCCGTAAGTATTCAGCATATATTTAAGCCAGTAAATGACAGAATTGCCTTAAAAATCCTCTCTCCTGTTAAGCTCTTTAGAGATTCAATTAGCATGTGCTGTGTTTAGTCACTCAGCTGTGTCCGACTCTTTGCAACCCCATGGACTGTAGCCTGCCAGGCTCCACTGTCCATGGGGATTCTCCAGGCAAGAATGCTGGAGTGGGTTGCCATGCTTCTCCAGGGGATCTTCCCAACCCAAGTCTCCCGCATTGCAGGCAGATTCTTTACCATCTAAGCCACCAGGTTAGCATAATGAGTATTAAACTGGCTGGGCAAATAAAGAAATCAAAAAAGATTTCTAGCACCAATTCCCAATTTTTTCTCAGCCCTAGACTACAGTTCCTGAGATTCTCAGCATCCCTTGTTCTAGAGAACCTATCTCTGGGAGCTCTGATGCTATGCTATGCGGCCTTATGGTCTTTCATACACACCATTCTTTCCCCTTCTTCAATGCCAGCCCCAGACAGAAACTCATACCCTCCGAGACTCAGCTCCCAAGTTATTTCTAACGCAAACCCACCCCGGGACCTGTTTACTGTTACTAGAATGGGCAGTTAGCCTCTGATCTCTGGGTACAAACGGCCCTGAGCAAAGACTTGCCATAAAAAGATCTATGCACCAATTTATTTCTCCACTAACCTAGTGACTGTTTGAAGACAGACACTATATCTTCATCATCTTTATATTTTTAAGTGCCCTACAAAAGACCTGACAAATGGTGTATGCTTAATAGCTTTGTGTGAATTGATGAATGGCTTAAGTAAAGCAATGATACTAAATGCTAAGTGATTTGTTTTCGACTTTCTTAATCGGATCCAAAAAAAGCTGATACAAAAGTGCTTTCAATTCTGCTTACTAGTTACATTTTAGTGTCTCAACTATCAAAATGTATGATAGAAAAACCTGATGTATATTCTAACATTTTCAGGTTAAACATATAATTAACAAAACATTATAGAACTTATATGAATAACTAGGAAATCCAGTTATTCCAATAACTAAATATGATGTTTTTTCTCAACTTTAAAGCAACACCATGAAGAATGATAGATTTGTCTGCATGATAACACACAAAGGAAACTTCTGAGATGTAAAATCTTCATCACCTGGCCCCTTACAAAGTTCTTTAATTTTAGCTGAAACTGTTTATTTCAACCTATATAACTGCTGGCCTCTAAAATCCTACCGCACCACTATTATACAAAAATTGTATTGGTTACATTCATTTATTTTTACTGTCCTTTTTAAAACAGGTATAGGAGATGTGTAGAGAAAAGCTTTACTTTGGAGAAGTGATTTTAGCTGCTGCAGGAATTTCAGGCCAAACAAAAGACAGTTATGAAACAAAGTTAAAATGCTGGATAAGGGAACCTGTCTAAGAGAAAAACACATATAGGTAAATTTATGTCATTGCTAAGATCCTATTTTAAAATGCATAAATTATTCAGAAAGTACAAGAGCTTTTCAAAACAATATGTCAATATCCAGAAGTATGAAAAATGACAAGTTTTGTTTGATTTTTCTTTTAAAAGTTTTTACATTTTATAATTAAAAATCTACTTTCAAGACTGCAATGTTTTCCCTCCACCCCAAAGATCTCCAAAATGTACATGATGTCCAAAGAAACAGGCCACGAGAGAGAAGGATCTGAAGTTTATTCTTCCTGTGTAGTAAAGGTTTTCTTTAGGTTTTTTTCCTTAGGTTTTCTTACTACCGACACCATCCTAACCATTTTACTCTATATCAATCCAATAATGCAACTCTTGACCTAAAATAACTTCTATTAAAATAAACCACAGAGAAAAATCCACTCCAAGAAAATTTCAGTTCACTGTAGGAATGCCTTTTGGTAGTTTTGGAGTCCTTTGTAGGGGGGGGTTGGCAGAATAATTGTTTTCCATTTGGGGAGTTTTCTGGGTACTTTGAATGCAAATGATTACATTGATTTATATGAACTAATTTAAATTTCTGACGAGATAATCTCCGGGAGAACCCTGTATGGAAATGTTACATGCTTGTAACTAAAATATATAGTCTTTATACTAAACAACTACACTGCCACGTTTAAAGCACTGAACATCAAAGTCGCAAGCTTAGTTTCATGTATTATAATTAGTCTCTGCAGGTACTGATGAGCCACACTCACACTCTATAAAGGCTTAGTCATGCCAAGATAGTCTATTTTCTACAGCGTTCTTTCACAGGTTGTAGCTGAGTCTTCACAATTGAATAATATTAAGAATGTAAAACTGTCCTTTGTTATGTTTTTCCCTAATTAAGAAACAGGAACAAAATGGAAATGTCAAAAATATATAACTTTACAAATAAGCTAAATATTGAAAATTAAAAAGGTTTTCACTAAGAATGTATTGTCATGTGTTATGTAATTGTGTGTAGGATATGTAGCTTTTCCTATAAAAGTTGAAGTATGTGATCCGAATAATACTAATAGCAAAGTAAAATATCTAAGAAATTCAAATATTTAAGGGAATAGACGTACAGACTGAAAATGAGAAAAGGTTTTTATGCATTTCAGCCCAAACATACCTACCTATCATGTGAAGGCTTACTAAGCCTCCAGGCACTACACATGGCTGTGCTCTATCCTGGATAAATCCAATATATTTGATATTACAAAGGTCAACCAAAGACATGCATCATTCTTGAAAGAAAATTCTATAAAAGCTGCCTGAAAATAATAGCGTTAGAGCAAACATCTACCTAATTCACTTTTAGCAAGTATGATTAAGCTACTTTTTTGGCATTAAGATTTATTTTCTTTCAAATTATATAGTTAAGAATATCTTCTCTCACAATAGGGAAGATTTTTAACTTTTCTATGTAAAGAAAAGCTGTAAAACCAGCAATTAAAAAAAATCACAATAAAGTTTTGACAGAAGAGTTTCTCATGATGATAGGAATCTGCTGAAAATAGAAGAATTATAGAACATTTTCAAGAATTTCAACCCAATAAAAAAGTAGCTTCCTATACAAATTACACCAGAAGGATGTTAAAGTATGGAAAGCAATATAAAAAATGTTATCAAACAAGTTTACTTAAAGGCTTTAAGGATATTAAAAATGAAGTCTATATAGTCAACTGTACTTAAAAACAATTACAATGCTGTTTATTATTTTTAATTAAGTGAAGATGAAATAATTTAAAATGCTTTTTGATGAGGATTTTTTACAAACACACTTCAGATTATAGCTAATAACTTGTCTAAAACTTGAAAATTGTATTAATAGTGATTAAAGTGATGTGATATGAAAATCATTCAGCTGTGTCCAGCCCTTTGTGATCCCATTGATTATCCAGTCCATGGAATTCTCCAGGCCAGATCACTGGAGTCGGTAGCCTTTCTCTTCTCCAGGGGATCTTCCCAACCCAAGGATCTCTAGTAATTTCAAAAGTATAGATTCAATTTTAAAGAAAGTTTTATATTTGAATCATGCTCACAACTGACTCAATGAACATGAATTTGAGCAAACTCTAGGAGACAGTGGAAGACAGAGGGGCCTGGTGTGCTGTAGTCTGCAGGGTTGCAAAGAGTGGGACAGGGTTGCAAAGAGCTGGACAGGATTTAGCAAGTGAACAACAACAACATGTTCTTAATAAAAATGAAATGTCCATGCTTTTAGCAAATTAATATCATAGAAATAAAACTTTAACCTTTAAAATGTAGACTCTCAAAATTAGTAAATATCTTCTTCAGATATATTATAGAAATAATGCTTAAAATCAGGTGTAAGCAGACTGTAATTATACTGTCAAAATGCACTATTAACCAAAACAGTTTTTGACTTTTATATAATAATTCCTAAACAAATGGACAGTTTTTAACAGAACATTACTAACACTATAAATAATTCTAAGCCTGATAACCTGTAGGATTTCTGAAGCTGGGCTGGAGAAAGCCTATGTCTCAGTCAAAATGGGGGGCTAGTGGTCTTTCCCTTTCCTCTAAGAATCACTGTTCTTTGCTAAGGTGGTTCTGGTGAACTGCGTTAAGCAATTATTCTATCATCAAGGAGGGCTTTACTAAAAAGAAGAGGCACAGTATCCTCTTCCATTTTCCATTGTCTAATATCAAAGGAAATAACCTGACTTACTAATCAAACCCAAAGGAGAAAAAAGAAACACCACAAACCTTTGATTCCACTCAATTCCCACGTAACCTCAAAATATGCACCATTTTAAACTGCTTTAGAGACAAAAAGTCACTCGGAGAGATTGTTAGATGGTTGTTGGGCCCCACTTCTAGAGACTATGATTTAGTGGATCTGAGTCAAATAACTTGCATTTCTAATGTTTCCCAGGTGATACTGACCCAAGGACTGAACTTTGAACATCACTGCTTTGGATAATCCTTTATCATGGACGGAGGAGCCTGGTAGGCTATAGTCCACGGGGGTCACAAAGAGTCAGACATGGCTGAGCTACTTCACTTTCACTTTATTATGATGTACCCAAATTTAACCATTTGTCTGATATAGGACGTTTGTTACCAATGATGTATTCCTACATATGTTTCAATAAACACTTTTGTATATCATTAGTAATAACCTACAAGCTTCTCAAGGTTCCTGATACATGCAGCCCTCTACTCACAGCACTGAATATGAGCATTAGCCAAGTCAACTCCAACTCCTACAGAGTATTATCACTTATTACCATTATCAGTTTAGTAGGAGAATAGTTCTCACTTTAGTTTGCATTTCCTTGATTGCTAGTGAGAATAAATCTCTTCCTTACTTATCTGAATGACTTTTTATTGTTTGCCCATTTTATTCTATTGGTGAGCTAACTAAAATGCTTGTTAGTTAAAGCATTCTCATTTGCCAATTTACTGTATTGCTCATGGTTTTTGACATAAGACAGTTTGAAAATTGGAAGCAATTTTTGTCTACTTTGTCTTTCCAAATACTTTCCATTGCTATTACGCTTAGAAAACTGCTTCTCATCAAAATAATTCACACTTAGATGCTTTTAGTTTTGTATGTTTCTTAATCATTTTTATTCTGCTGAATTTTAATATAAAATGACGTATCTAGTTTTTATTTTTTTTCTCCCAATTGTTACCCAATTTCCTCAAGTTTTCCTTTCTACATGAATACATAATGCTGTCACATTTGAAGGCTCAAATAGACAAGGGTCTATTTCCAAACTATCTATTCTGTTTCATTTAAGCATCTAGCAAATATTATACCAGTATTATGACATCATTTCAATAAATGTAGCTTTATGGGAACATTTTAAGATCTGGTAGGGCAAGCCTCACCCTCAGCATTCCTGATGGGCAAACCTGTATCCACTTAGGGTCTCAGTTCTCACAACCATAAAATGGGTCTGTGCCTACACCTACCTTAAAAGCCTACTATGACGAACTGACTGAACGCACATGCCTGAGGACACCTTGAAACTACAAAGAATCACACAGTTCTAAGTTGTCATCTATATCTGCCTAGGGTATTGATGATCTCTTTAAATAATAAAAATAATTCTCAAGTAGAGGTTAAATTAAAATCAACGAACCAGATCCTTACTAGCTATGAATGAATACTTATATGTTACACAAAATATCTAATGCATTCAAGATTGTTATAAATATTTTCTGGATAGAAAACATTCTTTCTAGCTCTTTTGAATAAAAGAATAACAAGTTAGTGCCCATTTGTTAATAAAAGAAAGAAAAAAGGGGTGGTGAAATGCTCCTTAAATTCATGCAAGATTTGTTTCTTGGAGCTGTGAGAAAGGTTCAAAATACTACTTTTATAAATACAGTCAATTTCTTCTCTTAATCCCTTTAATTGGATTCCACAAAGAAACGATAATGATAGAATGTGAACACAAGTCATAGGACTATTTTTGTTCCCAAATGCAGATACTGAACACATTACCTGTCTGACTATAGAAGAATTCAGACAACAGAAAACACTCCCATTTAAAGAAGTCTTAAATCAGAAATAAATCTTGCAGGTCTCCTTGGTGTCTCAGTGGTAAAGAACCCGCCCACCAATTCAGGAGACATAGGTTCAATCCCTGGTCCAGGAGGGAACACATGCTGTGTGGCAGCTAAGCCCACGCGCCATAACTACTGAGCCTGTGCTCTGTGGCCCATGTTCTGCAACAAGAGAAGCCACCACATGAGAAGCCTGAGCACTGCAGCCAGAGAAAGCCTGTGTGCAGCAACCAAGACCCAGCACAGGCAAAAATGAATAACTAAAATTATTTTTTAAAAAAGGAAGTAAATCTTGTACTTTGACAAAGTTAGCACCTAAAAGATATCAGTACCACCCACTAAAATAGCTCAAAAGACCCTAGATATGGTATACAGAATCATGTAATTTTTCACCTAGTAGCAGGGTCATAACAATATTTTTTTCAAATCCCCTTAATCAATAGTAGTAGAACTAAGGCTAGGTCCAAAAGCTCAATTTTTCAGCTAAGTAAATTTTAAACTTACTTCAGCAAGTCACCGGTTTCCTGTTCACTGTCTTGTGTTGTATCCAAAGAAAAGGCATCTGAGAGCTCGGCTGAGCTGGATTCCTGTTCCTCTGCTGGAAGCGCCTGGGTTCTAAGGCAGCCACCAACACTTTCCCTTTGGCTCCCTTCCTCGTGATGACTGGGATTTCGTAAGTCTTTCTCAGGTTTGTCACGTTCATCTTTGAAAGAAGACTGCTTCGCTTCACCGAGAGATGATTTTCCTGAGATATTGAATAAGTTACCTAGAAACTGGAAGAAGCTTTCTTTTGGCTGTTTATCGCTTTCTCCTGTTTTGGCCTCTGAAGTGGAACTAGAAAGGTCGTTGGGCTTTTTGGAATCTTCCTGTGTTGGCACAGTGATCAGCTGCTGGGCCTGGGTCCTTTTGTCCTCACTTTGGGGAATCTTGGAAAACGAGAACAGAGAATATTAAGCATCATCATTTTAAAAAATGACACGGGCTGACTGCTAACCTATTGCGTGACACTCTCTGTGCTAAAGGCCACAGATATTTCTGTGAATGAGATGGATGGCTTCCACCTCTTAGTAGTTTACAACCTCCTAAAGGGCACAGTCAGCACAGCGTTAACAACATGATATGGTAAATGTCACAAAGGGACAAGCACAGTCCACGTAGGAGCCCAGGGCTAACTAGTCTAGGTTTGGGGGCGGTGAGAGCAGAGGAGGTAACGTGGTGGGCGTGGAGGGGCGGGGCGGGATGTGCCCTTGGAAGGAGAGGTAGACAGAGCCAGTGGGATGCCTGTTCATCCCCCTCTCCCTCTGCTTCCCCCCAACCCCACGACCTTCCCCAGCCCACACATCCATCTTCTCTCCATGTCCAATGAGGAGTCAGATTCTAATTTAAAGTGACTGGAGGTAAGATTGTAAAATGAGAAGAGTGAAAGGTAAGTATGGAGAGATAAGTAAAGTGACACATCATAGCCAACCTTCTATGAATCTCAATTTAGCCTTTATTAATACAGAACTAATAGACAGTATTCTCATGTGCTCCATACAGACAACACCTAAACAGACTTCATCATTTCTGCATTGTGTTAACCCCTGAAGCTACCACATGATAGAAAACTGTTTCTCAAGAAGATGAGGAAAGAGCAGCACATGTATCACCTGAGAGGGAAAGTCCACTATAAACTCTCCATGGTATACATGGAAGTGTATCTATGTCAAACCTACTCTCCCAATTCAGAGCACCCTCCCTTTCCCCTCCCTGTGTATGCGTCTCTATTCCTGCCCTGGGAACCTGCTGTACAGCTTGGGGAGCTCAGCCGGATGCTCAGTGATGACCTAGATGGGTGGGATGCGGCGGGGGAGAAGGACAAGAGGGAGGGGATATATGTCTGTTAATACCTGGAGCTGATTCATTCTGTTGTACAGCAGAAACATGAGCTTATAAAGCAATTATACTCCAAATTAAAAAAAGAAAAAAACTTAATGGCAAAACACAAAGCCCTGATGTATGCATTAACGCAGATGGTGGGCAGCACCAGGAATTCTTGCAGATGCTGAACACTTTCAGGGGTGTGTTTTACCTGCTCATAATTAACCTACTAGTGAAGCACTGGAGAAGGAAATGGCAATGCACTCCAGTACTCTTGCGTAGAGAATCCTGTGGACAGAGGAGCCTAGTGGGCTGCTGTCCGTAGGGTCGCACAGAGTCGGACACAACTGAAGCGATTTAGCATACATGCATGCATGCATTGGAGGAGAAAATGGCAATCCACTCCAGTATTCTTGCCTGGAGAATCTCAGGGACAGAGGAGCCTGGTGGGCTGCCATCTATGGGGTCACACAGTGTCAGACATGACTGAAGCGACGCAGCAGCAGCAGCAATGAAGCACACTCCACTCACGTGTACACCATGTGGCCGTCCATGCTCTCTCCTGCCTAAAGCGTCCTTAGCTTCAGGCAAAGGGGCCAACTCAGCCTGCCTTTCCCAACATGCTCACTCACCTACTTGTACGAGGAATGCTGTCTGATAGTATCTGTCACACATCATACTCACTGGTCCTTATAAAAGGAAAGCTCAAATGTGAGTCAGAAAAATATCAGCATGCCAAGGTGAAACCACCTTAGGCCACTGCAGGTTCATAGGATGAAGTTTTGTAAGAAGCTGATCTTCAAGAAGGCAAGAACATCCAAATGTCATTTGTTCACTTCCTTCCTTGTTTTAATCCAAATTCAAAACAGCTTGAAGGAGTGTTCCACTAACCACTAATAATATGAATGGTTGTGAAATGTTTAGAACCCATTAGCCTAGGAAATTATTTTCAAGTGAACCATATTTCAAGGTTTATTCCAACCTTAGGAGTCAGGACTATTTCTGAACAAACACATTAGCATTTTTCTGTGTGTTAGGTCCTTAATATAACTTTCGAGTCTTTTACATTTAGAATACCACCAACCTTCTAGGGTCAAAGTCTCACCTTTTACTGGTTTCAGCTGCAACTCAGTCCCACATATCTCCACCTCATCCACCCAGCCTTCTGTTCTTTATGGGAGCCTGCTCTATAAATGAACTGCGCTCTCTCCTCGTATCAACAGCTTAAATATGATAGGAGAAAATATGCTAGAGGACATTTTGAAAGTGATCATATGTTATGGGTTTTTTTTTTTTTTTGTCCTTTACTCTATTTACTTTGTTGTAATGGCCAGCCACAATGCTTAAGTGAACTGTAGGCTACTCACTAAAATAACACCAATATTCTTAAAATGCATACAGATTCACAAGGGGGTTTTATAAAACTAGGGCAGTGGTTTCTTTTTTTTATTTTTAAAGGAAAACAGAATATAATGATTACATTTTTGACATCAACAAAATCAAGACAAAAAACTTCTATAAAATCAAAAATACTATTTATCTCACTGCCTCAATTATTTTTAGTTACTTGACAATTCCTTTCAAAATACAATGGACTGCTTCCACATGTATGGTACTGGCACAAAAACAGAAGTATAAACCAATGGAATAAAACAGAAAGCCCAAAGAAAATACACACACATATGGGCACCTTATCTTTCACAAAGAAGGCAAGAATACACAATGGGAAAAGATAATCTCTCTTCAATAAGCGGTGCTGGAAGAACTGGACGGCAACATGTAGAAGAATGAAATTAGAACACTTCCTAACACCATACACAAAGATAAATTCAAAATGGATTAAAGACATAAATGTAAGACCAGAAACTATAAAACTTGTAGAAGAGAACATAGGCAGAACACTGTATGACATAAATCACAGCAATATCCTTTATGACCCACCTCCTGGAATAATGTAAATAAAAACAAAAATAAATAAGTGGGACCTAATAAGGAAAGTTATGACCAACCAAGACAGCATATTCGAAAGCAGAGACATTACGTTGCCAACAAAGTTCTGTCTAGTCAAGGCTATGGTTTTTCCAGTGGTCATGTATGGATGTGAGAGTTGGACTATGAAGAAGGCTGAGCACTGAAGAGTTGATGCCTTTGAACTGTGGTGTTGGAGAAGACTCTTGAGAGTCCCTTGGACTGCAAGGAGATCCAGCCAGTCCATTCGGAAGGAGATTAGCCCTGAGATTCCTGGAGGAAATGATGCTAAAGCTGAAACTCCAGTACTTTGGCCACCTCATGTGAAGAGTTGACTCATTGGAAAAGACTCTGATGCTGGGAGGGATTGGGGACAGGAGAAGAAGGGGACAGAGGATGAGATAACTGGATGGCATCACTGACTCGATGGACATGAGTCTGAGTGAACTCTGGGAGTTGGTGATAGACAGGGAGGCCTGATGTGCTGCGATTCATGGGGTCGCAAAGAGTTGGACATGACTGAGCGACTGAAATGAACTGAACTGAAACTTAATTGCACAGCAAAGTAAACTATAAACAAAGTGAAAAGATATCCTCAGAAGGGAGATAATAATACCAAAAGAAACAACTGACAAAGGATTAATTTCCAAAATATATAAGCAGCTCATAGAACTCAATACAGAAAAACAAGCAACCTAATCAAAAAGTGGGCAAAAGGCCTAAACAGACAATTCTCCAAAGAATACATATGGAGGACTAATAAACACATGAAGAGATGCTCAACATCACTCATTATTAGACAAATCCAAATCAAAATTACAATGAGCTATCACCTTGCACCAATGAGAATGGCCATAACAAAAATCCACAAACAACAAGTGTTGGAAAGGGTGTGGAGAAAAGGGAACCCTCCTTCACTGCTGATGGGAATGTAAATTGATAGAGCCACAGTGGATGGCATATGTATGTGTTAATATACAACACAGACATAAAGAACAGACTTATGGACAAGGGACGGGGAAAAGGGAGATGGTGAGATGAATGACCAGCACAGATGCCTAACACTAACATATGTAAATAGATAGCCAATGGGATCTGCTGTTTATGACTCAGGGAACTCAAACTGGGGCTCTGTAATAATCTAGAGGGGTGGGGATGGGCAGGAGGTGCGAGGGAGATTTAAGAGGGAGGGGACTAATGTATACCTATGGTTAATTCATGTTGATGTATGACAGAAATCAAACCAATACTGTAAAACAATCATCAACCAATTAAAACAATTTTTTAAATATATAATGGACTGTTTCTTAAGCAAGGAAAATATATTTTGCTAAACTAATGAATGCCTTCACATTTAACCTTTTTACAGTGATATATATAAAATTTTTAAAAACCACTTAATTCTCCTTCCATTCAACAATCACTTCTTTGCTATCCCAGAATCCCTGTATGTTAAATGTAATAAGAACATTTTCTCAGTTTCCTTAAATTTATTAGTTACTTGTTACCTAATAATCCTATGAGAAATTTGTGTCAGTAATTAAAATACCTTTAACACCACCACCACCAAAACAACAACGAAAACACTCAAAAGTATTTAGAGATCAAAATTAGCAGGAAAGGGCACTGTTATTAACATGACAAACTGTGTATTTCTATAACTACATACTAAAAGTCTGATATAAAATAACTGCTTTTAAGCCCTCAGCCTAGACAGCAATGAAGTTCAGCCTGCCACAAGCTAGGGCCAATGTCATCTGCCAACTGGACTATCTGCCACTGATTCAACAAGTGAGAAACAGAATGAAAACACTCAGGATTCAAGCAAACACTAATAAAACATTGATTCCAGTTGTCCTCAAAGATGCTAGTACTCTGCATATAACATATAAAGCCTACTTATGAAGGCGTATGTNGAAATGAACTGAACTGAAACTTAATTGCACAGCAAAGTAAACTATAAACAAAGTGAAAAGATATCCTCAGAAGGGAGATAATAATACCAAAAGAAACAACTGACAAAGGATTAATTTCCAAAATATATAAGCAGCTCATAGAACTCAATACAGAAAAACAAGCAACCTAATCAAAAAGTGGGCAAAAGGCCTAAACAGACAATTCTCCAAAGAATACATATGGAGGACTAATAAACACATGAAGAGATGCTCAACATCACTCATTATTAGACAAATCCAAATCAAAATTACAATGAGCTATCACCTTGCACCAATGAGAATGGCCATAACAAAAATCCACAAACAACAAGTGTTGGAAAGGGTGTGGAGAAAAGGGAACCCTCCTTCACTGCTGATGGGAATGTAAATTGATAGAGCCACAGTGGATGGCATATGTATGTGTTAATATACAACACAGACATAAAGAACAGACTTATGGACAAGGGACGGGGAAAAGGGAGATGGTGAGATGAATGACCAGCACAGATGCCTAACACTAACATATGTAAATAGATAGCCAATGGGATCTGCTGTTTATGACTCAGGGAACTCAAACTGGGGCTCTGTAATAATCTAGAGGGGTGGGGATGGGCAGGAGGTGCGAGGGAGATTTAAGAGGGAGGGGACTAATGTATACCTATGGTTAATTCATGTTGATGTATGACAGAAATCAAACCAATACTGTAAAACAATCATCAACCAATTAAAACAATTTTTTAAATATATAATGGACTGTTTCTTAAGCAAGGAAAATATATTTTGCTAAACTAATGAATGCCTTCACATTTAACCTTTTTACAGTGATATATATAAAATTTTTAAAAACCACTTAATTCTCCTTCCATTCAACAATCACTTCTTTGCTATCCCAGAATCCCTGTATGTTAAATGTAATAAGAACATTTTCTCAGTTTCCTTAAATTTATTAGTTACTTGTTACCTAATAATCCTATGAGAAATTTGTGTCAGTAATTAAAATACCTTTAACACCACCACCACCAAAACAACAACGAAAACACTCAAAAGTATTTAGAGATCAAAATTAGCAGGAAAGGGCACTGTTATTAACATGACAAACTGTGTATTTCTATAACTACATACTAAAAGTCTGATATAAAATAACTGCTTTTAAGCCCTCAGCCTAGACAGCAATGAAGTTCAGCCTGCCACAAGCTAGGGCCAATGTCATCTGCCAACTGGACTATCTGCCACTGATTCAACAAGTGAGAAACAGAATGAAAACACTCAGGATTCAAGCAAACACTAATAAAACATTGATTCCAGTTGTCCTCAAAGATGCTAGTACTCTGCATATAACATATAAAGCCTACTTATGAAGGCGTATGTATTTTTTGGAATTTAATTTTTTCCCCTACATACTCAATATATGGTAATGCAGTATGCTTAGGTCCAAATTCATCTGTCTGTCTGTTTATCCTCTTTGCTATGTGCCGAAAACAGGGAAACACAGGAAAGCATTAGCTACAATGATTAATAAGACTTAGTTGTAGATTCAAGGAGCTGACAGTCTAGCAAGATACTCATCATTGCATCACCATGTGGAGCACAGGATAGCTATGGACACAATAGGTTGGTCAGTCAGGTCCGACTCTTTGCAACCCCAAGGGCTGAAGCACGCCAAGCTTCCCTGTCCATCACCAACTCTTGGAACTTCCTCAAACTTAAGTCCATCGAGTCTATGATGCCATCCAACGATCTCATCCTCTGTCATCCCCTTCTCCTGTCTTCAATCTTTTCTAGCATCAAGGTCTTTTCCAATCACTCAGTTCTTTGTATCAGGTGGACAAATTATTGGAGTTTCAGCTTCAACATCAGTCCTTTAAAAGAAAATTCAGGATTGATTTCCTATAGGATTGATTGGTTGGATCTCCTTGCAGTCCAAGGGGTTCTCAGGAGTCTTCTCCAACAGCACAGTTCAGAAGCATCAATTCTTTGGCACTCAGCCTTCTTTATAGTCCAACTCTCACATCCATACATGACTACTGGAAAAACCATAGCTTTGACTAGACAGACACTTGTTGGCAAAGTAATGTCTCTGCTTTTTAATGTGCAGTTTAGGTTTGCCATAGCTTTTCTTCCAAGGAGCAAGTGTCTTTTAATTTCATGGCTGCAGTCACCGTCTGCAGTGATTTTGGAGCCACTGTCTCCCCTTCTATTGGCCATGAAGTGATGGGACCAGATGCCATGATCTTAGTCTTCTGAATGCTGAGTTTTAAGCCAACTGTTTTGCTCTTGTCTTTAACTTTTACCAAGAGGCTCTTTAATTCTTCTTTGCTTTCTGCCGTAATGGTGGTATCATCTGCATATCTGAGGTTATTGACATTTCTCCCAGCAATCCTGATTTCAGCTTGTGCTTCATCCATCCCGGCATTTCGCATGATATACTCTGCATATAAGTCATAGAACCTTGAAGTAATCCTTTCCCTATTTGGAACCAGTCTGTTGTTCCATGTCCAATTCTAACTACTGCTTTTTGACCTGCATAAAGATTTCTCAGGAGGCAGATAAGGTGGTCTGGTATTCCCATCTCTTGAAGAATTTTCCAGAGTTTGTTGTGATCTACACAGTCAAAGGATTTGGCATAGATAATAAAGCAGAGGTAGATGTTTTTTTGGAACTCTCTTATGTTTTCAATGATCCAACGGATGTTAGTGCTTAAGATCCCTTGGAGAAGGGAATGGCTATCCATGCCAGTATTCCTGCCTGGAGAATTCCATGGACAGAGGAACCTGGTGGGCTATAGTCCATGGGGCTCCAAAGAGTTGGACATACGGGAGAATCCACTGCAGAGAGGAGGTAACATTGCGCTTGCTCCTGAAGGGCGAGAAGAGTATTTGAGACAAGGTGGAGCACATGTTGAGCACACGGAGTGTGAAGTAAGTTTATTACGGCAAGGGTGTCACTGATAAAGACTCAGGCACAGAGGAGGGAGAATGAGGTCAATAAGATGACCAACTAGAAGTGGTGGGTGAGGGATAACAAAGTCACAGATAACTAAGTTTTCTAAATGGGGACACTAAGTAGTTAAGCCAAAAATGCACAAGGAAAACAGAAGGCAAGAGCCTTTGTGGGGGTTGGGGGAGGTGAGGCAACAAAGTCGGTCTCAGACACACAGAATCTGTGGTCCCCGGTGAAGTAGTCAGACAGAGCCCAGTTAAGAATGTGATTTGGTGATACACAGCATGTGCAGGAGAAAGCAGGAATAACAAAAAAGCAATGGGGGAAGAAAAAGATTAAAAGGCAGGCACAAAGAAGGAAACAATCAGTGAAAGAGATGGGGAAGGCCAAAACCAGAACAGTCATCCCAGCAGATATTTCCAAAAGCAAAGGGGAGCAAATGGCAAATGCCACTGTGAGGTCAAGGAAGGTGAGGACGGTGCTTCTCGCTGTTCTTCAGAAACATGAGGCCCACTCACACCTCAGGAGCCGTGTGTTCACTCTTCTCTCTGCCAGCATTTTCTTCCCCCACAGAGCCATCGACTCACTCCCCCTCACTGCCCTCAGACCTTTACTTAGCTGTCATCTCTTCATTGTAAGTTTCCCCAGTCATTCAGTCTAAGACAGTAAACTCCTCCACTCTGAAACTGCCTACATCTCTTCTCTGCCTTATTCTTCTCCTATGTACCTGATAGTATCAAATACACATTTCACAAACACACATTATTTGATATGTTTCTTTCTCTAGAAAGTAAAAGCCACAAGGGCAGGGTTATTTGTCTGTTTTACTCATTGCTGTAATGTTTAGCATCTTGAAATGTGCCTGACAAAAAGAGGTGCTTAAATACTTGCTGGATTAATAAACAAAGGAACTGAAGACCATAGGGAATCCCTAGGAATACAGGAGAAACAATCAGAACAGCTCAGGAATTCGTGAGTACAGCCCTAAACTCAAGGTGTTAAACAGTGGACACATAGTAAGGAAACAGGAACACTCGACGAATAGAGGGGAACACTTCTGAGAGATTTTTTTAACTAGAAAAAAGGGGAGGGAAGGTGACAGTTTAAGGTCCAAGACAGAAGAAATGTCTTTTTGTTCCTGTTTTATGGATGAGTTGTATACCTGGTGGGGAGGGAGTAACTGTTGAACAAGATAAGGATGACAGATTCAAGAAAGAAAAGCAGAAGGTGATGAGATGAAGAGCACCGTCCTTAATATGTCTAAAAAAGAGGAAGCATGAGCCTCGGCGTGTAGCAGGAATACTTCCTCTCCAACTACACTGATAAGGAAGCAGCTAAGTTCAGCTCAGTTCAGTCACTCAGTCATGTCTGACTCTTTGCGACCCCATGAATCGTAGCACACCAGGCCTCCCTGTCCATCACCGTCTCCCGGAGTTCACTCAGACTCACGTCCATTGAGTCAGTGATGCCATCCAGCCATCTCATCCTCTGTCGTCCCCTTCTTCTTCTGCCCCCAATCCCTCCCAGCATCAGAGTCTTTTCCAATGAGTCAACTCTTCACATGAGGTGGCCAAAGTACTGGAGTTTCAGCTTCAGCATCATTTCTTCCAAAGAAATCCCAGGGCTGATCTCCTTCAGAATGGACTGGTTGATCTCCTTGCAGTCCAAGGGACTCTCAGGAGTCTTCTCCAACACCACAGTTCAAAAGCATCAATTCTTCGGTGCTCAGCCTTCTTCACAGTCCAACTCTCACATCCATACACGACTACTGGAAAAATCATAGCCTTGACTAGATGGACCTTTGTTGGCAAAGTAATGTCTCTGCTTTTGAATATGCTATCTAGGTTGGTCATAACTTTTCTTCCAAGGAGTAAGCGTCTTTTAATTTCATGGCTGCAGTCACCATCTGCAGTGATTTTGGAGCCCAGAAAAGTAAAGTCTGACATTGTTTCCACTGTTTCCNCTCAGCCTTCTTCACAGTCCAACTCTCACATCCATACATGACCACAGGAAAAACCATAGCCTTGACTAGACGGACCTTAGTCGGCAAAGTAATGTCTCTGCTTTTGAATATGCTATCTAGGTTGGTCATAACTTTTCTTCCAAGGAGTAAGCGTCTTTTAATTTCATGGCTGCAGTCACCATCTGCAGTGATTTTGGAGCCCAGAAAAGTAAAGTCTGACATTGTTTCCACTGTTTCCACATCTATTTCCCATGGAGAGATGGGACCAGATGCCATGATCTTCGTTTTCTGAATGTTGAGCCTTAAGCCAACTTTTTCACTCTCCTCTTTCACTTTCATCAAGAGGCTTTTTAGTTTCTCTTCACTTTCGGCCATAAGGGTGGTGTCATCTGCATATCTGAGGTGATTGATATTTCTCCCGGCAATCTTGATTCCAGCTTTTGTTTCTTCCAGTCCAGCATTTCTCATGACGTACTCTGGATAGAAGTTTAATAAGCAGGGTGACAATATACAGCCTTGACGCACTCCTTTTCCTATTTGGAACCAGTCTGTTATCCCATGTCCAGTTCTCACTGTTGCTTCCTGGCCTGAATACAGATTTCTCAACAGGCAGGTCAGGTGGTCTGGTATTCCCATCTCTTTCAAAATTTTCTACAGCTTATTGTGATCCACACAGTCAAAGGCTTTGGCATAGTCAATAAAGCAGAAATAGATGTTTTTCTGGAACTCTCTTGCTTTTTCCATGATCCAGTGGATGTTGGCAATTTGATCTCTGGTTCCTCTGCCTTTTCTAAATCCAGCTTGAACATCAGGAAGTTCACGGTTCACATATTGCTGAAGCCTGGCTTGGATAATTTTGAGCATTACTTTACTAGTGTGTCAGATGAGTGCAACTGTGCAGTAGTTTGAGCATTCTTTGGCATTGTCTTTCTTTGGGATTGGAATGAAAACTGACCTTTTCCAGTCCTGTGGCCACTGCTGAGTTTTCCAAATTTGATGGCATATTGAGTGCAGCTAAAGCCTGAGCAATTCTGTAAGGGGGAGAAGATGATGAGCAAGGTCTAACATGTCGCTCTGACCTCAGAAGTGAGAGCAGAGACACTTAGTTGAAGGAGGGATGCAGAGGTGGAGCTGGATCTGAGCTCCCCAAATAGAGAGGACTTGGAAGAGCATTTGGGGGAAGGCAGCCGGGGCTGTGACCAGGTACCAAGGAGCAGTCAGGGCCAATGTCAATGTCAAGGTCTTCATTCTTCTCTAAGTGATGAATTGTAAGATACTGCCCTGTGCTTTGATGCAACAGCGAAAAACAAAACAAAACCGAACAGTCCTGCTTTCATAAGAGTGTACATTTCAGTGATGTAAGAACTTGTTTTCAGGTCTAATGTGCATGAGTATATCACCTCCTTTGGTAGTCTCTAACAAGTGGCAGGTGCTATCCCAACATGGTAAATGGCACAGGGAACAAGGTCAAGACAGTCAAGGGATAGGGAGTGTCAGCAAAGTGCCTGTTGAGCGAGAAACAGTGAAGAGCCACATGACTCCGCCTTTAGTCTCTCTGGCACATGGGTTGGGCATCCCTTTTCCCTCAGGCTCTGCCTTCATCGTGCATAGCAGGCATGATTCTTACAACACCTTGAGCCCCAGTTTCTTAGCACCCTCAACTCGTGACCTCCACTTCTGCAGAGCCTTACTGTTTGGCTAACCCTGACCCTTGTCTTTATCCATAAGCACCCAGCCTGTGAATCTCAATCTCCAGCATTCTCGAAGTAGTCACACCCTCTCACCTTTTCAGCTCTCTTACCCCACTGTGCCAGGTGCATCCGTCTTTCTGCATCATCACAGCTCCAGGCCTCTCTTGTTCTGTCTCAGTGCCCATAAATTTTCATCTTTTCTATCCAGTCATCAGATATGGCTAACACACATTTGTTCTTTGGTCATCCCCACCCCCCAAAATTCCGGTTTTATCTTTTCCACAAAGTAACTATGTCTTGATTTAAAAATCCATGGGGATACACACAGCTAAGTGGATGTAGTCGGTCAACGATTCACGATTTACAGTTTCTGCTGGAAATCAGTCTGCAACCTCCTCATTTCCCATGGAAGCGATTTCAAACTTTTACCACATCCTTTAAGTCATGCCCCCTCCACCACCTCATCTGTCACTGAGCAGAGGACCCTACCTTTCACTTCACAGAGATGCTCTCTCAGAGTCCTGCCCCCACCAGTCCTCTATCTGCATCACAGAGGGAGGATCAGTCCCACTTCCTTCATTTGCCCTCGAAAAGCAGGGAGGATGACTCCTCCTCCAAGGATCCACCAGGGCACTACTTCATAGTGCTTGATGTCTTCTAAACAGCCCCCTCACTTCCTCATCTGGCCCTGTCCATAAGCCCACCATTCAAAGTTTAAGTCCAGGGAAAGATTTCTCTCTTCACTACCAACTCATTGATAGAAGTTACCAACTGTCACCACCTTCTTTCCCTTTCCTCTCAGTGACTCTTTAGCCCCTGCAATCTGGCTTCAGAGACACTTTCATACTTATTCATTCAACATACTTTTTCTCCTCTGATCTAATGTGGTATGTCTACAGGAGGTGAGACTGGATCTGATCCTGAAAGCCAATCTCCCTTTGGCTCCCATGACATCACCCTGAGGTTTCGCTTCTTCTCTCAACATTCTCTCCGCCTCCTCGTTCACATTCTTCTAGCCATCCTTTCTTTACATATCACGTTTTTCCAGCTTCCAGCCCAGGGCTGCTTTACCTTCGTGATCTTCTTAAGAGTTCTCATTTCTTACTGATCAATCTGATGATTCCCAGATGTGTATTCTCAACTCAGACTGTATATCCAATCATCAGCTAGCCACCTGAACACTTCACTGGAACCTCCAACTCAGTACATCCAGACTGAAGTTGACCATGCTGTGTCTCCATTCTTGCCCATAAACTGGAACAGCCCCACTTGTTGAACAGTCAGTGAAACACCAGGACACCATGACCTCACCCTGAGAAAGCTGCTGGCAGTGAGTGACTTGACCTGTGTCCCTGCTTCCATTCCTAAAGTTCCCCAGTCTGCTCTCCACACAAAAGCCACAGCAATGTTTCAGATTTCAAATCTGACCATCCCTAAAGGGCTCCCATGCCTATGCACCCTTGTCAGGATAAAATCCAGACCTCCTAGCGTGGCACTCAAGGTCCTGGTGGATTGAGCTCCTGTGCGCCTTTGATTCCATCTCTTGTCACTTGTAATGCCTACAGGGCCTGATGTCACCATGTGTGTTGTCAGATATTCTCGAGACCTATCTTCTACTCCTCACCTCTCTTGCTTCCTCTTACTACAGGTATGTCTTGGCACAACAGTATTATCACTGCTGACACCATTTACCCCTTGCCCTCTTGGCCTGGGAAATTACTACAACTCAAGTTTTTCAGAATGGAAAGTGCCCACATACAACACATACATGTGCCTGTGTATATGTGGGTGTTCTTCCAATAAACAAATCACCACAAGGTGAAGGCAAACAACTTTATGCTTTCATCACGAGTAGGACCATCACCTAGATCACTAATGGTTACCCAAATTGGGCATTTATAAACTAAAACCAGATGCCTACTAGAGAACTCTAGTTAGTTTTCTCCTAAGATATCTGGCCACAACACACTGCTTGGCAGAATCGTTCTCTGATGTCAAGACTGAGTAATTGATTGCACCTTTTGGCAGGACTTTTGCTTCCCTGGTGGCTCAGATGGTAAAGAATCTGCCTGCAATACGGGAGACCTGGGTTGGATCCCTGGGTTGGGAAGATCCCCTGGAGGAGGGAATGGCTATCCACTCCAGTATTCTGGCCTGGAGAATTCCATGGACAGAGGTGCCTGGCAGGCCACAGTCCATGGGGTCGCAAAGACTCGAACATGACTTTCACTTTTTTTTGGCAGGACAGGGAATATGGGAACAGAAGGAAGTTAGGATAAAATACACTGAATTCAACTTTGAGTCAAATCTCATACCCAGTGACATTCATAGGAAAGGCCCATTAAAGAACCAGCTCCATCACCCTGAAGCTCAGAACAACATAGTGGGCTGGAAGGACAGCTTTGTTGTAGGCCAAAATGTAAGTAAAAGTGAAATCAACAAGGGCAGGTGTGTAAGGTAAGAAAAGAAATTGACGATGTAACAGAAGAAAAGCCATTCCCTCCTGTTATGGCATAAAGACTTATCCAGTGAAAACACTGGGCCACAGTAATAAATGTTTTTAATTCTAGGAGAGCTTTCTTGAGCTCCTTCTGATGTTCTCAGATCAGTATCTGGCACCTCTGGAGGCGTATTTACTCACAAAAATCTGGAGTAGGTACATGACCCTTCATCCCCAGTTTCAACTCTGACAAGGTACTCCATCAAACCACAGAGTAGGATTAAGTGAGATCTACAAGAGGTTGGAGTGGTAGCAAATCACACCAGATACCATGCAATACATTCAACATTCAAGAACGCTGGGATATCAAGGCCCCAGATCAGTGTCAGCTGTACTGACAGGCTTTAGCTCTGGCAGTTTGGTCACGTGAACAGTAACACACATTGTCATCTCCACTTTAGGCACCTTGACCGCACTTAGTCTTTAAAGAAGCAATCAAGGGGTGAGATGCTTTGACGTCTAGCTAAAATTCAGTGTGTGTACATATGTTCATGTGTGCCTTCAAGTGTGACAGAAAAATCAATGCTTCTAATAGTTGATTTCTGGACACACAGAAAAAGTCAGTACCATTCTTAAACAGAGTTAGATTCTAAGCTGGAGTCAGACTTCACGTGACAAGAAGGCAGCTCTTCTCCTGAGGACCTCCACTGTGTCAGGTATTGTACAGCAGCACATGTTATCTTAGTTCATTCTAAAACATTTCTGTAAAATAAGAGTAAGACACCCCTTTCCCCTCTCCCCGCCTGCCTTGACTAAAGAGAACAAGCAAAGTTCAGAGAGGCTGAATAAATTTTCCAAGGTTAGAAAGCTACCACATGGAGACTTAGGATTTAAGCCCAGATACATATAATTCCAAAAACTGTTCTTTCCATCACTGCTTGTAATTTAAAAACTTGTTCCAAGGAGGGGCCATGACTGGCAGAGGCAGGAGTGGTGGCTGACTCTGAGGCTCCAGGCTACTCATTCCCATCACCAACAGGGGAGCTTTGCTTTAACCTGTTTATATGTGGGGTTCCAAGTCCAATTACAGTTAAAATTTTTAAAAAGAGTTATTATGCTTGGAAAAGAAACACTTTTAATTTTGATATTAAACTGATGTCATATGGCTATTTGCATTGCTGAGAATAAAGGTAGCAAGCACGTATTAAGGCCATAATTTATTCTAAAAATTACTTCAGTAATTAAATTTCTCCTTACTATGAAAACATCCAGTCTGTTTAAATTTGACTACCATTTCCCCTTTCCCTCTGGCCAAAAAAGTGTTGAAAAAGACCAATAAGGAAAGAAGCACTACAGAAATCAAAATATGAACAAATGCATAATTTAACATATTCATCTTACTAAACAGTACTGTACCCTCAATATAGGTATTGACATTAAGAATAATTTGCGACTACTTTTCTTCAGTGAGTTATTCTTGAGTCACACTTCTACTTTTATGTATCAGTAAACAGTGGCAACAATTTAAAAAGCATAGCTTTTTTCAGTAATTTACTTATGATATTAAAAATAAGGGCTATGAATTATTAACAACTAACAGTAATAGGCACAATATTGATACTCTGTGGTTATCCCTAGAAACATCACAGGCATACATCAATCCCTGCCTTTTAAAAGATGCCAGGGCCTTCGCCTGCATTGTATGGTTGGTTATGAACAACAATTCTAAAATAAGATGAAAGCCAAACTTTACATAAAGCAGGTGCTAAGCTACTGAGAACAAGCCTAAAAGTCATAAATTTATTTAGGCCTGCTTTTGAGATTCCATAACCTATGATCTAGATTTAGTTCATTTTATTTAGCTCATGACTCGTTCTGAAAGCAGACTTAGTGCCATATCTCCTTTAATTTTTAACGGGATTTCTTTTCAGTAAATTAAGTCTGTAAGTTATAAACTAAGTTCACAAATGGGAACCATTATGGTGTAGAACTGCATCTGAATTTTCCTGCCTCCTCTCTATAACAGTGTGAGTTTGTTGAGTGACAATCTCTCCACATTTTCGACTACTAAGAGATAAAAATTCTGACTAATACTGGAGACAAAACACAAACACTGATTTCTTCTCTAGTGCCAAACACTCTGAAATGACAGTAAGGGTTTTTTTTTTTTTTTAAGTTATAAGTACAAAGAGAGGAAGAACATACAGAAAAGGCTTAGATGGCAAAAGCAGATGAAAGCATGGTAACTGACCAGAGGAAGCTTCCACCAAGTGTTACCAATGGGGAACTTTGATCACAAGGGGAAATAATCAATAGACACACTGTCAACAGACTACCTGAAAAGCTCAGGATCTGAAGACCCTTGGTACCACTTAAGACAACATGAGACATGGGATCAAAAAAAAGAGTTTGGTTGAATATCTCCAAATAGAGCACTTGTCACTCCAGGCTCTTCTCCCATCCCAGGCAGTTACATGATGCTCTCTACCTCCTCCCAAACAAACATATCAATATATATAGAGAGAGAACACCTCTGAAAATACTGAGGCTTTGGGGCAGACTGAATTTGCAGTATGTAAAAATGTTTGGAACTCTGACAATCAAGTCTGGAGCTCAAGAGGGATGTTGGATAGAGATGTGAGAGCTGAAAGATGAAGTGAAGTAATGAGACCAGAAGATACCACTTTGGAAGACTGATGTTGAGGGTTGAGGACTTTGAGAAACATCCACACAAAAATAAATTTATCCAGAAAAGAATCAGTGAAGGAAGGAGAACATGATGGAGGAGGAGTAGGTGGACATGAAGTACAATTCTCTGCACAGATACATCAGGAATACATCTTCAGACACAGACGTGCATGCAGAACACTAGCTGAGAGTGGACAGGAGTACCTGACCAGAGGAAAAGGATATATAGAAGCAGGCAAAAGTAGATATTAAGCCCTGAGCCTTTGGAGTGGAAGAACTGACTCCAAGACCTTAGACTACCAGAGAACTAACCCTAGAGGGTATCAAATAGTGAGAACTCACAAAGGAAACCACTTGAATACAAGACCCAGCATCACCCAACCACCAGTAGCACCCTGTACAGGATGCCTCATCAACAACAAACAAAACAAAAATACAAATCCATTCATCAGCAGACAGGATTACCACGTAACTCAGCCTTGCAGGGATGGGGGAGCCTGGTGGGCTGCCATCTATGGGGTCGCACAGAGTCGGACACAACTGAAGTGACTCAACAGCAGCAGCAGCCTTGCCCATTAGAGGAAAAACAAACAAACAACTCAGCACAAATCTCATCCTATACTAAGCTTACACAAACTACTGGACCAACCTTAGGA
Organism: Neotragus moschatus; assembly: GCA_006410615.1. Taxonomy (NCBI): domain Eukaryota; kingdom Metazoa; phylum Chordata; class Mammalia; order Artiodactyla; family Bovidae; genus Neotragus; species Neotragus moschatus. The sequence continues at coordinate 848,891 of SJYA01000062.1, read as the reverse complement.
GGGCAGAAACCAAAAGGAAAAAAGAATTCAACCTTGAAGCCTGGGAAAAAGAGACCTCAAACACAATAAGTTAAAAAAAAAATGAAAACGCAGAGAAATACTACACAAATGAAGGAACAAACTAGAAACACAGAAGTCCAAATAAATGAGGAGGAATTAGGCAAATTACCTGAAAAAGAATTCAGAATAATGATAGTAAAGATGATCAAAAACCTTGAAAACAAAATGAAGAAAATGCAAGAATCAGTTAACAAAGACCTAGAAGAATGAAAGAATAAACATACAGAGACAAACAATTACTGAAATTAAAAATACTCTAGAAGGAATCAATAGCAGAATATGTGAAGCAGAAGAACCTATCAGTGAGTTCGAAGACAAAATGGTGCAAATAACTTCTGAAGAGCAGAATAAAATAAAAAGAATGAAAAGGACTGAGGATAGCCTCAGAGACCTCTGGGACAGTATTAGACACACCAACACTGTAAATATGTGGGTCCCAGAAGAAGAGAAAAAGAAAAGGTATGAGAAAATTTTTGAAGAGATTATAGTTGAAAATTTCCCCAAAATGGAAAAGGAAAGAGTCAGTCAAGTCCAAGAGGCACAGAGAGTCCCATAGAGGATAAACCCAAGGAGAAACACACCAAGACACATATTAATCAAACTACCAAAAACTAAACATAAAGATAGAAGATTAAAAGCAGCAAAGGAGAAGCAACAAGTAACATACAAGGGAAACCTCATATGCTTAGAGGCTGACCTTTCAGCAGAAACTCTGCAGGCCAGAAGGGAATGGCAGGATATATTTAAAGTACTGAAAGAGAAAAATATATAGCCAAGATTACTGTACCCAGCAAAGATCTCATTCAAAATTGATGGAAAAATAAAAAGCTTTTCAGACAAGCAAAAGTTAAAAGAATTCGGTACCTCCAAATCAGCTTTACAGCAAATGTTAAAGGGACTTATATAGTCAAAAAATACAAGAAAAGAAAAAAGATCTATAAAATCAACCCCAAACAATTAAGAAAATGCAATAGGAACATATATATCAATAATCACTTTAAATGTAAATGGATTAAATGCTCCAACCAAAAGACACAGACTGGCTGAATAGATACAAAAACAAAACCCACATATATGCTGTCTCCAAGAAACCCACTTCATATCTAAAAACACATATCGACTGAAAGTGAGAGGATGGAAAAATAAATTCCATGCAAATGGGAAGCAAAAGAAAGCTGGAGGAGCACTTCTTCTATCAGACAAAATAGACCTTAAAATAAAGATTACAAGAGGTAAGGAAGAACACTCCATAGTGATCAAGGGATCAATCCAAGAGGAAGACATAACAATTCTGAATATCTGTGTGCCCATCATAGGAGCACTTCAATACATAAGGCAAGCACTAACAGACATAAAAGGAGAAATTGAGAGTAACACAATAATAGGAGACTTTAACACCCCACTCACACCAATGGACAGATCATCAAAACAGAAAATAAGTAAGGAAACACAAGTCCTGAATGATACATTAGATGAGAGGGATCTCATTGATATTTTCAGGACATTCCATCCAAATGCAGAAGAATTCATCTTCTTCTCAAGTCACATTGAACATGCTCCAGGATAGATAACATTGTGGGTCACAAGTCAAACCTCAGTAAATTTAAGAAAACTGAAATCATCAAGTATCTTCTCCAACCACAATGCTATGAGACTAGATAGCAATTACCAGAAAAAATCTGTAAGAAATACAAACACATGGAGATTAAACAACACATTTCTAAATACTCAACAGGTTACTGAAGAAATCAAAAGGGAAATCAAAAAATTCTGAAAACAAATGACAATGAATATATCACAACTCAAAAACTATGGAATGCAGCAAAGAGAGTTCTAAGAGGGAAGTTTATAGTAATACAATCCTAGCTCAGGAAACAAGAAAAACATCGAATAGACAACAGTCAGTTCAGTCGCTCAGTCGTGTCTAACTCTTTGTGACCCCGTGAACTGCAGCACACCAAGCCTCCTTGTCCATCACCAACTCCCAGAGTGCATCCAAACCAATGTCCATCAAGTCGATGATGCCATCCAACCATCTCATCCTCTGTTGTCCCCTTCTCCTCCTGCCCTCAATCTTTCCCAGCATCAGGGTCTTTTCCAATGAGTCAGCTCTTCGCATCAGGTGGCCAAAGTATTGGAGTTTCAGCTTCAACACCAATCCTTCCAATGAACACCCAGGACTGATCTCCTTTATGATGGACTGGTTGGAATAGTCCAAGGGACTCTCAAGAGTCTTCTCCAACACCACAGTTCAAAAGCATCAATTCTTCAGCACTCAGCTTTCTTTATAGTCCAACTCTTACATTCATACATGACCACTGGAAAAACCATAGCCTTGACTAGATGGACCTTTGTTGGCAAAGTAATGTCTCTGCTTTTTAATTTGCTGTCTAGGTTGGTCATAACTTTCCTTCCAAGGAGTAAGCATCTTTTAGTTTCATTGCTGCACCTAAAAAAAACTTCTTTTCCAAAGAACAAAAAGAACCCCAAATTAGTAGAAGAAATAATAAAGACCCAAGCAAAAATAAATGAGAAAAATAAATGAAAGAAACAATAGTCAATATTAATATTAATAAAAATAAAATCTGGTTCATTGAGAAGATAAACAAAATTGACAAGCCGTTAGCCAGATTCATCAAGAAAAAGAGAAGAATCAAATCAACAAAATTAGAAATGAAAAAGGAGATGTTACAATAGACAATGAAGAAATAAAAAGGATTATAAGAGACTATTATAAACAACTATATCACAACAAAATGGATAACCTGTAAGAAATGGACAGATTCTTTAGTTCAGTTCAGCTGTTCAGTCATGTTTGACTCTTTGTGATTCCATGGACTGTAGCACACCAAGCCTCCCTGTCCATCACCAAACTCCTGGAATTTACTCAGACTCATGCCCATTGAGTTGGTGATGCCACACAACCATCTACCTTCTGTTGTCCCCTTCTCCTCCCACCTTCAACCTTTTCCCAGCATCAGGGTCATTTCCAATGAGTTAGTTCTTTGCATCAGGTGGACAAGTATTGGAGTTTCAGCTTCAACACCAGTCCTCCCAATAAACACTCAGGACTGATATCCTTTAGGATGGACTGGTTGGATCTCCTTGCAGTCCAAGGGACTCTCAAGAGTCTTCTCCAACACCACAGTTCAAAAGCATCAATTCTTCGGCACTGTTTTCTTTATAGTCAGCTCTCACATCCATACATGACTACTGGAAAAACCAGAGCTTTGACTAGACAGACATTTGTTGGCAAAGTAATGTCTGTCTTGTAATATGCTATCTAGGTTGGTCATAACTTTCCTTCCAAGGAGTAAGCATCTTTTAATTTCACAACTGCAGTCATCATCTGCAGTGATTTTAGAGCCCCCCAAAATAAAGTCTGCCAATGTTTCCATTGTTTCCTCATCTGTTTGCCATGAAGCGATGGGACCAGATGCCATGATCTTAGTTTTCTGAAACCTGAGCTTTAAGCCAACTTTTTCACTCTCCTCTTTCACTTTTATCAAGAGGCTTTTTAGTTCTTCTTCACTTTCTGCCATAAGGGTGGTGTCATCTGCACAACTGAAGTTTTTGGTATTTCTCCTTACAATCTTGATTCCAGCTTGTGTTTCATCCAGCTCAGCATTTGTCATGATGTACTCTGCATAGAAATTAAATAATCAGGGTAACAATATACAGCCTTGAGGTATTCCTTTCCTGATTTGGAACCAGTCTGTTGTTTCACGTCCAGTTCTAACTGTTGCTTCCTGACCTGCATACAGATTTCTCAGGAGACAGGTAAGGGGGTCTGGTGTTCCCATCTCTTGAAGAATTTTTCAGAGTTTGTTGTGATCCACACAGTCAAAGGCTTTGGCATAGTCAATAATGCAGAAATAGATATTTTTTTGTAACTCTCTTGCTTTTTCAATGATCCAGCAGATGTTGGCAATTTGATCTCTGGTTCCTCTGCCTTTTCTAAAGCAAGCTTGAACATCTGGAAGTTCACGGTTCATGTACTGTTGAAGCCTGACTTGGAGAATTCTGAGTATTACTTTACTAGCGTGTGAGATGAGTGCAATTGTGTGATAGGGTGAACTTTCTTCGGCATTGCCTTTCTTTGGGATTGGAATGAAAACTGACCTTTTCCAGTCCTGTGGCCACTGCTGAGTTTTCCAAATTTGCTGGCATATTGAGTGCAGCACTTTCACTGCATTCTTGGGAAAGTTCAATCTTCCACGACTGAACCAGGAAGAAATAGAAATTATGAACAACCTAATTACAAACACTGAAATTGTAGCCATAATAGAAAAAATTCCCTCAAAACAAAAGCCCAGGACCAGATGGCTTCACAGGAGAATTCTATCAAACATTTAGAGAAGAGCTAATATCTATCCTTCTAAAAATCTTTCAAAAATTGCAGAGGAAAGAACACTTCAAACTCATTCTACGAGGTCACCATCACTCCAATACCAAGACCAGACAAAGACAACACAGAAAAACAAAACTACAGGCCAGTATCACTGATAACATAGATTAAAAAGTCCTGAACAAATTTTAGCAAACAGAATTCAGTAACACACCAAAAAGCTCATACACCATGATCAATTTGTATCTATTCCAGGAATGCAAGGATTCTTCAGTATATGCAAATTGATCAATGTGGTAGACTACATTAACAAACTGAAACATAAAGACCATATGATCATTTCAATAGATGCAGAAAAATCCTTTGACAAAATTCAGCACCCATTTATGATTAAAACTCTTCAAAAAATGGGCACAGAAGGAACCTACCTCAACATAGTAAAGGCCATATGTGATAAGCCTACTGGAAACATTATTCTCAATGGTGAAAAACTGAAAACATCCCCCCTAAGATTAGGAACAAGACAAGGGTGTCTTTTCACCACTATTATTCAACATAGTTCTGGAAGTCCTAGCTACAGCAATCAGAGAAGAAAAAGATATAAAAGGAATCCAGATCAGAAAAGAAGTAAAACTCTCACTGTTTGCAAATGACATGATACTATACATAGAAAACCATAAAGATAGTATCAGAAAATTACTAGAGCTAATCAGTGATTTTAGCAAAGTGGCAGGATACAAAAATCAATACACAGAAATCACTTGCATTTCTATATACTAACAATGAGATTTCAGAAAGAGAAGCTAAGGAATCAATCCCATTCATCATTGCAACAAGAAGAAATATCTAGGAATAAACTTACCTAAGGAGACAAAAGAACTGTACACAGAAAATTAAAAGACACTAATGAAAGAAATCAAAGACATAAACTGGTGGAGAAACATTTCATGTTCCTAGGTAAGAAAAATCAACATTGTGAAAATAACTACTACCAAATGCAATCTACAGATTTAATTCAATCCTTATGAAATTAACAATGGGATTCTCACAAAACTAGAACAAAAAATTTCACAATTCATATGGAAACACAAAAGACCCTGAACAGACAAAGCAGTCTTGAGAAAGAATAATGGAGCTGGAGGAATCAACCTTCCTGACTTCAGATTATACTACAAAGCTACGGTCATCAAGACAGTATGGCACTGGTACAAAAAACAGAAATATAGGCAAATGGGACAAGACAGAATGCCCAGAAATAAACCCACGCATCTATGGGTACCTTATTTTTGACAAAGGAGGCAAGAATATTCAATGTGGCAAAGACAGTCTCTTCAATAAATGGTGCTGGGAAAACTGGACAGCTACATGTNGCACTGGTACAAAAAACAGAAATATAGGCAAATGGGACAAGACAGAATGCCCAGAAATAAACCCACGCATCTATGGGTACCTTATTTTTGACAAAGGAGGCAAGAATATTCAATGTGGCAAAGACAGTCTCTTCAATAAATGGTGCTGGGAAAACTGGACAGCTACATGTAAATGAATGAAACTAGAACACTTCCTAATACCATACACAAAGATAAACTCAAAATGGATTAAAGACCTAAATGTAGGGCCAGAAACTATAAAACTCTTAGAGGAAAATATAGGCAGAACACTTGATGACATAAATCAAAGCAAGATCTTCTTGCTTTAACCCACCTCCTAGAGTAATAGAAATAAAAACAAAAGTAAACAAGTGGGACCTGATGAAACTGAAAAGCTTCTGCAGAGCAAAGGAAACTATAAGCAAGATGAAAAGGCAACCCTCAAAATGGGAGAACATAATAGCAAATGAAACAACTGACAAAGGATTAATTTCCAAAACATACAAGTTGTTCATATAGCTCAATACCAGAAAAACAAACAACCCAATCAAAAAGTGGGGAAAAGACCTAAACAAACATTTCTCCAAAGAAGACATACAGATGCCTAACAAACACATGAAGTGATGTTCAACATTGCTCATTATCAGAGAAATACAAATCAAAACTATGATGAGATATCACCTCATACCAGTCAGAATGGCCATCATCAAAAAGTCTACAAACAATAAATGCAGGAGAGGATGTGGAGAAAAGGGGATACTCTTGCACTGTAGGTGGGAATGTAAACTAATACAGTGGCTATGAAAGACAGTATGGAGATTCATTAAAAAAAACTATTAATAAAACCACCATATGACCCAGCAATCCCATTCCTAGGCATACACACTGAGGAAACCAAAATTGAAAAAGACACATATATCCCACTGTTCATTGCAGTGCCATTTACAATAGCTGGAACATGGAAGCAGTCTAGATTTCCATTGACAGATAAATGGATACAGAAGTTGTGGTACTTATATACAATGGAATATTAATCAGCCATAAAAAGGAATGCATTTAAGTCCGTTCTGGTGAGGTGGATGAACCGAGAACCTATTATACAGAGTGAAGTGAGTCAGAAAGAGAAAGATAAATACCATGTTCTAACATATATATACGGAATCTAGAAAAATGGTACAGGAAGAATTTATTTTCAGGGCAGTAGTGGAGAAAGACATAGAGAATAGACTTCTGGATGTGGGGAGAGGGGAGGAGAGGGTGAGATGCATGGAAAGAGTAACATGGAAACTTACATTATCATATGTAAAATAGATACCAATGGGATTTGCTGTATGGCTCAGGGAACTCAAACAGGGTCTCTGTGTCAATCTAGAGGGGCAGGAGATGAGAGGGAGGTTTAAAAGGGAGGGGATATATATATACCTATGGCTATTTCAGGTTGAGGTTTGACAGAAAACAAAAAATTCTATAAAACAATAGAACAGCCTTGGAGCGGGGTCCTGGTACCCCTCCTAAATGAATATACATAACAATATATTTGATCTATTTTGCAGATACTGAAACCCCTACCAAAAGAAGTTAACTGTGTGCTTCCCACAAGCATCTAGACTCCAGATTGGTTGGACCAGGAGATTGATGATGTTGACTCCCAATTACCTCACTGCCAACCAATCAAAGAATGGCTATGAGCTGATCACACCCTCCTCTTTGAACCATTACTATAAATCTCATTACCTCCTCTTATGCCAACAGAGTTTTGAAGGCATTAGTCTGCTGTGGCTCCCTTTGCCAGGCGAAGCAATAAAGCTATTCTTTTCTATTTCACTCCCCCCAAAAAAGAATCAGTGAAGGAAACTCAAGGGAATGGCCAGAGGCAGGAACAGAAACTACAATGTACAAAGTCAGAAGAGCAAATATAAAAACATACAACTTCTGGAAAGAAGACAACTTGGAAAATCAAGTGTCTCAACTGGTTATATACAGTAAGAACTGAGAACAAGTTACTGATGGGATGGGTAGCAAGACGTTAGGTTTCATGGAATTACTCTAACAATTATGAAAAAGAAATGCAAAAAAGCAGAATGGTTATCTGAGGAGGGCTTACAAATAGCTGAGAAAAGAAGAGAAGCGAAAGGCAAAGGAGAAAAGGAAAGATATACCCATTTGAATGCAGAGTTCCAAAGAATAGCAAGGAAAGATAAGAAAGCCTTCCTCAGTGATCAGTGCAAAGAAATAGAGGAAAACAACAGAATGGGAAGATCTCTTCAAGAAAATTACAAATATCAAGGGAACATTTCATGCAAAGATGGGCTCGATAAAGGACAAAAATGGAAGCAGAAGATATTAAGAAGAGGTGGCAAGAATACACAGAAGAACTGTACAAAAAAGATCTTCATGACCCAGATAACCATGATGGTGTGATCAATCACTGAGAGCCAGACATTCCAGAATGGGAAGTCAAGAGTGCCCTAGCAAGCATCACTACAAACAAAGCTAGTGGAGGTGATGGAATTCCAATAAAGCTAATTCAAATCCTAGAAGATGATGCTGTGAAAGTATTGCACTCAATATGCCAGCAAATTTGAAAAACTCAGCAGTGGCCACAGGACTGGAAAAGGTCAGTTTTCATTCCAATCCCAAAGAAAGGCAATGCCAAAGAATGCTCAAACTACTGCACAATTGCACTCATCTCACATGCTAGTAAAGTAATGCTCAGAATTCTCCAAGCCAGGCTTCAGCAATACGTGAACTGTGAACTTCCAGATGTTCAAGCTGGTTTTAGAAAAGGCAGAGGAACCAGAGATCAAATTGCCAACATCCACTGGATCATCAAAAAAGTAAGAGAGTTCCAGAAAATCATTTACTTCTGCTTTATTGACTACACTAAAACCTTTGACTGTGTGAATCACAACAAACTCATGAAAATTCTTCAAGAGATGGGAAAACTAGACCACCTGACTTGCCTCCTGAGAAATCTGTATGCAGATCAAGAACCAAGAGTTAGAACTGGACATGGAACAACAGACTCATTCCAAATCAGGAAAGGAATACGTCAAGGTGGTATAATGTCACCCTGCTTATTTAACTTATATACAGAGTACATCATATGAAATGCCAGGCTGGATGAAGTACAAGCTGGAATCAAGATTTCTAGGAGAAATATCAATAACCTCAGATATGCAGATCACACCACTCTTATGGCAGAAAGTGAAGAAAAGTTAAAGGGCCTCTTGATGAAAGTGAAAGACGAGAGTGAAAAAGTTGGCTTTAAACTCAATGTTCAGAAAACTAAGATCATGGTATCTGGTCCCATCACTTTTGGCAAATAGATGGGGAAACAATGGAAACAGTGACAGACTTTATTTTGGGGGGCTCCAAAATCACTGCAGATGGTGACCGCAGCCATGAAATTAAAAGACACTTCCTCCTTGGAAGAAAAGCTATGATCAACCTAGACAGCATATTACAATGCAGAGACATTACTTTGCCAACAAAGGTCTGTTTAATCAAAGCTATGGTTTTTCCAGTAGTTACATATGGATGTGAGAGTTGGACTATAAAGAAAGCTGAGTGCCAAAGAATTAATGTTTTTGGACTGTGATGTGAAGACTCTTTTGAGTCCCTTGGATTATAAGGAGAGCCAGTCAGTCCATCTAAAAGGAAATCAGTCCCATATATTCTTTGGAAGCACTGATGCTGAAGCTGAAACTCCAATATTTGGCCATCTGATGTGAAGAACTGACTCATTGGAAAAGACTTTGATACTGAGCAAGACTGAAGGTGGGAGGAGAAGGGGACATCAGAGGATGAGATGGTTGGATGGGATCACTGACTTAATGGAAATGAGTTTGAGTAAGCTCCAAGAGTTGGTGTTGGACAGGGAAGCCTAGCGTGCTGCAGTCCCTGGGGTCCCAGAGAGTCAGACACGACTGAGTGACTGACTTGAACACCTATGACACGTATGTCAGGCACAATACTAGTTTTCCCATGTCTAAGCAAACCAGGAAGGGGGACTAGTGTCAGATGAGAAAGCATTAAGATTTAAACACTGATTATGACAGACTTCCATAAGGAATTTTTGGGTAAAGGGTAGCAATAAAATGAAATGATAGACTGAAAGGAAACCAGACTAATGAAAGAAAAAAATTTATTTTACATATTAAGAGTGAAATAGAAGAATCCAGTGAAGATGGAGAAGTGAACACAGTGCAAAGCGAGGTCCAGGAGAAGGCAGGAAATTAGAGACCAGTACCACCCGTGGGGGCATTTAGAGGGTGAGCCTTGGAAAGTGGGAAGGGATGAACAGTTCTCTGAAGCAGGTAGAAGGAAGCAGAGTGTTATAACATGTCTTCCCTCTCTTTAAAACAATAGACGTGAACACCGCAAGAGTCTAAGGCTACAAGACAAGAATACCCGTTTCCTAAAGAAAAACTGAATAGAGTACAGACTAAATATCTGGAAGTTTTACCAGCTAGATATAAAAGTTGATTAATACAGAAGAAATATATATTTCAGTGGAATGGCAGATGTACATGTGAGAAATAGATTTCAATGTTAGCAAAACAGTTACATTTGTATAGCATATATATTTTAAGAACCAAGAATCCAATAATGTCCAAAAACAATACAAAGCTTCTATAGTCTCTAGTTGTTTAAAAAAAAATACAAATTTTTTTTGTAGCTTAAATTTATAACAAAACAATCTTCAATACCTTGATTTGGTATCTCAAGGTCAAATACAAAAAGAAATGTATAAAAACATTTATTGTACATAAATCTGTTACATTTTACACTGGAGAGGAAAAATGGTGCACATTTTTCCTTATCATGGAAGGCATTATCATAAAATTCGGTTTATGAAGATGGAAGTGTGGCAAGAAATGTCACATTACAATGGAGCACTATGTTTCAGAAAACCATTCATTAGAAAGAAAACAAATGAATGTTTTATGCTACTTGCCAAGTGAGAAAACTTTAAATGAGACTATTTAAAATAACAGGATTATAAATATCGTTGCTTTTTCCTCAAAGTATGGGCATAACTATTGATATTATCAAAATATGTACTTTTTTTCTTTTCTTTAATTGAAGCAACAGGGATTCACCATATAATACAGGGAATTATACCCAATATCATGTAATAACTTACAGTGGAATATAATCTGCAAAATACATATCTTTGATGCCTGGCAATAGTAGGTCCCACAACAACTGGGTCTGTGCAGCAAAGATGAGCAAGCCTACCAGTAGTTTCCAGAAAGTAGAGCAAACAAACAAGCTTACGTGGCCCAAAATGCTTCCACTACACCAGTGAGAGGCTAACCAGACTGCCCTGTATTGATATAAGTAATCCTATAGGCCTCAAACCATAAGAGAAAAACTTTCATGACTGTAAGCCCTACTTACCTGGGGGTTCAAATCCCAAACTGAAAGTATTCTGAACATTCAAACTAATGTATTAAAAATGGATAGAGAAGATGGTAACCACGGAGGCCCAGCCACTATACTACCCATCATATACACTTACTGAGGCCAGAATAATTTCTGGAGTAAATCTCTGCAGATAGAAAGCAGTTCTACTGGAAACTAAAGTCTCAGGACCAAGATTGAAGACCAACATTTTTTTCAGTGAGATTAACAGCTGAAGTGATACCTATCAGTTCCAGGTTGAGAAGGCAAACAAGTAGTGACCAGGGTGTGCTGAAGCTCAAAGGTGGGCTCAGAGGCAATGAAGGACTAAGATAGGGAATGACAGGAACTGGTCGATAAAGAAACCTCTTAGTTGGAGATTTCAGAAGTAAAACACATGCTTCCTGTGAGAAAACTCAAGAGCAAAACTGCACATAAAATGAGAAGTAAAAATCTTGAAGCTGGGCAACTCAGGACATGTAAGAACTGAACAAGACAGAGAAAGCTACAGAGTCCATGCAGTGGTAAACCAGTGAGTTGACTAACAGCCAGCTGCCAGAGAACAGGCAGGAAGTGCTATAAAACCCGGGGGGCAGGAATTAGTAGCCAAACTCACTAAGGAAGAAGAAAGGAAAAGGAAGCAAGGTGATTCTGATTTTTTTCTTTCAATAAAGTTTAAAAATAAAAAAGAAAAATCAAATTCTGATTTTTTTTCTTTCAAAAATATTTATATTGTTAACTATGGTGGACAAGGTAGGAATAAAAATTGAAAACAGCTTTACCTTTACCATCTTTAAGGCCCCTGGACCTCATGTAAGGTTTAAGAATAATGAAGGATTATCAGTAACGAAGGATTTAGTTGACTTTCTGATCCTTCCACTGACCAGGCTAACGTACCCGAGAATCCCTGACAAGCTTTCTCCTTGACTGACTGTCCGAAGTTATTTAAAAAGAAAGTAACTGGGCCCAAACTCCATGAATGTGGAACAGCTATCAGAACTTGACCCTAGCCTCATGCTCCCAACCAAGACAAATATCCAATTTCTAGAAAATCACTTCCAATGAAAAAGAAGTATTATAAGGTCTAGCAGTTTGCAGAGATTTTTAACCACACTTATCAATAACCATATGTGTAGAAGTGTAGCATATATGATTTCATGGTTGTTCTGTAGATGCAGAGAAAGCCAGTTCACTTATGAGCTAAACAAACATATCACATACTACAGACATGTACAAATATGTCACTAACTTCTATGCCCACAGAAGCACTCTTAACTGTCAGGAGCATTTGAGTAAACACAACATAAACTGAAGAACTTCCTAGGGGAAAGGGAGAGTGGAGGTTCAGTTCAGTTCAGTCGCTCAGTCGTGTCCGACTCTTTGCGACCCCATGAATCGCAAGTTAGATGACCCAATTTACAGATTAGAAAACCAAGGCATGGAGAAGTTAAATGTCTCAGTGGAAGACCGCACAGCTGGTTAGTGGCTCGGCTGGGGTAAAAGCTGCAGTGTCTCAAGCCTTTCCTCAGTGATCTACCCGCAACCCCACTGCAGGATGCAAATATCCAGCAGAACTGGGCTAAAGTTTCCAATAAGGAATAAGACTTTATGCTCTTTTTGAAATGTGAAATGAGATGACAGAATCAGAAAGAAGAGTGAGCAGAAATTAAGAAAAATTATTTGATTGATATAAAATAATATTAATTTAAAACTATACCTTTACTGCTTCTGATGAAAGTATATTTTCCTTTTTCTGACTTGTGCTCATGGGCTCATTTTCAACACTGGAAAAAAAAAACAGTTTTTTTTTTTAATTAAAAGAGAATTACTAAAATCATACAGTTTTTGTGTTTAATGCAAAAACTGAAAGGTCCTTTTTAATCTGTAATGCCCCAAAGATTCACATACAAAGTGTTACACTAAGAAGCTACTGATTTGAGTGTCTACACTTGAAACACACATTCAAAAATGCTCATCAGGCTCCAGAGATTTTGGTGAGTCCATTCTGCTTTATGACCAGCACCACACCAACAATGCACCTGAACGACGGAGCACCAGCGTACAACTATCATAATCTTGGAAAGTGTTGGCATTCTTTAACTCTATTTATATTAAGGTTCTCCACAGCCCAGTCTTTTTTTAATCCTATGCTGAGAGTTATTTGAAATATATTTCTACTCAACAAATTTTTATCAACATACAGGGTCATCTAGAGATTTCTGGGAATACTTAAAAGAGATGCAAAAAAAAAAAAAAAAAGAAGAGAGAAATGTAGGTTTATCTGATCCCAAGTATGTTCTTGGGCTTCCCTGGTGGCTCAGACAGTAAAGAATCTGCCTGCAATGCAGGAGACCTGGGTTCAATCCCTGGGTTGGGAAGATCCCTTGGAAGAGGGCAGGGCAACCCACTCTCTTGCCTGGGGAATCCTCATGGACAAAGGGGCCTGGCAGCTATATAATCCATGTAGTCAAAAAGAGTCAGACACAACTGAACGACTAAGTACACACAAGTGTGTCCCAGATGGTGCCTTAAAAATCTGATTTTCCAGATAGTCACTTTTAATTGTCTTGTCTGGAATACCTTCACAGATGTCTTATAAGATGTCATAATAACCTATTTTGCATATTAGGTACATATACATTTTAGATCTAAATAATTAACTCTTTACGTTGACATGTTATTTTGTTTTCATACTTTCATAATCTGAGACAAATTGAGTAGCTTCACTCTAAAGATTATTGTGGCACTCTACCATGAACTGGGAATCGTGCATGGCCTTGAGGATTTAAGAACAAGTAGGTCAGGATCTTCGTAAAACAAGGTCTAGTAGGGGAGACTGATAAACAAACTAATAATACAGTTTGGTACAAGTTATAACTGCTGAATGAATGAAGTGCCACGGAGCACAGAGGAAGCAAGAGGCAGAGACTCTGCCTGCTCAGTCAAATGCCCATGTAGGAGGTACAAAGGCAGGGGTTGATAATGATACAGTATTTGGGGGGTAGCTTAGTCGATAAAGAATATGCCTGCAATGCAGGAGATCTGGGTCTGATTCCTGGACTGGGACAATCCTCTGGAGAAGGAAATGGCAACCCACTCCAGTATTCTCGCCTGGAGAATCCCATGGACAGAGGAGCTTGGCAGACTACAGTCCATGGGGTCGCAAGAGCTGGACAGGACTTAGTCACTAAACCACCACCACCACCATGTTCTGTTTGTTTAAGGTAAGACTGAAGCACAGGATCTTGTAACAGGCAGCGATAATCCTACTAGAGATGAGAATGAGAACAGAGGTTAGTGAATGCCAGACCAAGAAGAACCATCTGACCCATCACAGAATGTGACCTTTGTTCTGCTAGCACTGGGAAGCCTTCAGGCAGGAGAATGACTGGGTGGGGAAAAACACATGGATGGAATCGTGGTGACTGGCAGGAAAGAGAATGGAAAGGCGGGTTCCACAGCTCCCATTAGGATACTAAGCAAGGACACCATCTGTGCTACTTAAGATTTTCTATCCATACAATCCAGTACAATTGAGCAGACTATCCATCCAGGCAACACATGACAATGATTTAAAAAAAAAAAAAAAGGAAAAAAATAGATGATGAACACCTGGAAAATACAATGGATTCAAATTTTATTCAGTCTCAGACTCTATGCAGGAATACAAGGACAGAAAAGATACAGCCATGCTCAAATGCCAGTAAGAAAAATTAAGCATGTAAATAAACACATAAGCTATGTGTCTAAAATATGAAAACTCCATAGGGAAAAACAGAGACAAAGTAGAAAAAAACGTACAAGTCAGAATTGTAACCTATATACATGGACATATATATATATATATATATATATACACACATTTATAGACATGGACATGTCTATAAAATAATGTCTCAAATGGTTAACATTTTAAATGTGAGTGGGTTATCTTTGTTTTTTCCTGTTTTACTAGGCTTATCTTTTGCCACAAGGTTATTTATAATTTTTTTTTTTTAATTAAATGTCAATACTTGTCGATTTAAGCTCAAATCAAAGAAAAGAGACTGGCAAAATACACATAAAAAGAGCATGATATAAACATTTGGGGTATATCCATGAATACTACTGACCTTGGTGATTTGATAAGTGTATTTTTAACTACAGTCTATTTTGAATCTAGTTAATTTCTAAATATAATCTATCTAAATATACAATAGACAGTTTAGTATTCTAGTTCAAGATTTCTGAAAGTATACTTATTTAGAGTGTTCACAGGGTATTCTATAAGCTTGGAGAATGAAATGGCAACTCACTTTAGTATTCATGCCTGGAGAATTCCATGGACAGAGGAGCCCAGCAAGCTTCAGCCCATGGGGTCACAGAGAGTCGGACATGATTGAACGACTAACACTATAAGCTTACTGCCTTACTGAAATTGTATATGAAAACAGTAGAAAGTATCTTTCCCAGTACAAAAGCTCTGCAGAAAATGCAGCTCAGGGTCCGTGGGATTTAAGGCAGAAGTTAGTATTTTCAAGTAGCTGTAATTATTTCCACACTGTAAACACACACAAAATGCCAAAAAAAAAAAAAAAAGTTTAAGTCAGAACATAAGTATTCTGCATTGCGCAAACAACTGAAGAATTTAAAGCTCAATACCAAGAACAGTTAATACTTGACACTTTGTAAAACTTGTTGAAAGTTATATCCCAAGGTTTACCTTTCACGAATCGTATGGCTAAACCAAAATTTTAAAATGTGTCAAGTTTTAAAACAAACAATATTTTAAAATTCTGGATTAAGTAGAAAAATCACTGCTTCAGTTAAAGCTTTCCCCACATCCTTCCTGGATGTCTGGAGTCCCTTCTCCATTCGTCTCTGACATCCTCTGGATGGCTCTGATTCAATCCATTCTTCTTAGACACAGTCATCATTAATCTGACCATGATACTCTCCTGCTCAAAAACTCCTTCAGTGATTCTACATCAGCTGATGAATGAAATGAAGAGTCCTTAGTGTAACTATAGAAAGTTCTTCATGACCTGGTTGCAGACACACCTGTCACTTAGAACCCATTCTCAGAACACACCAAATTCACATACCAGCAAACTACTTTCTCCTCCTGGCTGCAACACCCTTCCCCATCCTGTCCAACTCCTAATTCTCCCCAATTGATTTCTATGTTAACCTGTAATTTGTGTGCCCCCACTGCACAGACTGATACCCCTCATACATTCCTGCTAGTAATTAACATAATGGTTGGTTGGTTGTCCATTTGTCTAACTAGATTTGAACTCATATAACCCAGGGACCGTATCGTTTGTGGCTGTATCCCAAAGCCTAGCATTGCGCTTGGCACTGTGAAGGCATTCAAGTATTGTTTGTCAGATGGACTGTAAAAATAACTGCTATCAAACATTGTTTGTGTGTGCTTAATCAGAAAGCACTGTGCCATTAAGATCAATATAATAACACACAGTAGTCCTTTTTCCTTAACGACACACTAGTATGTAAGTCTCTTGAAAGAGTATACCATCCACTCTCATCCAGCAACAACTTTCTCAAAAGATATAAAAGAGAGAAGTTGGGATGGGAGAAGATTACTCAATAGCAACAAGGGTATTTTCAACTGACTTACAAACAAAACACACAAAAAATTAGGACAGGATTCATAAAGACACTCGAAACACTGGATATTTAGATGTCAGCCTAGATTTTAAAGAAAGGAAAAGAAGAAATATCAACAGAAAAGTCTCAAAAGGCTTGGAAATGGTACTCTTAGTCTCAAAAATAAAATACAAGAGAAAGAAAAACTTTTCAAATTCAGATGATCTCAAACCTTAGGAAAGACAAGCCTTTCCTATTGTTCTCTCACAATTTAATCCCCTTTGGGACCTGGGAGTATTTCAATAGCAATATTTTTAGAAAGCACACATTCTGTTCAAGGCAGGGAGTGAGGGGGCAGGCATCATGATCACACTTGGGTACAAATAAGACTACCTTGAATTTTAACATCCTCATCTAACTTAGCTAACACAACTCGGGAAATTAAACCTAGATAAGCATCAAGGTCAAAGTGACACAGAAGCTCCTCATTTTTGATGCAGCCTTATTTAGACCATAGCTGAAAACCAGGAATCCCATGTACAGCCATTAAGAATCCACTTACTTTATGCCAGACATAAAACAAAACAAACCTCCTGGGCCACACACACACACAAAAAAAAAGAGTTATATTTACATTCTAAAGCTCAAATAATTTACACAGAGAGTCCCTATCCTGTCACTTAAAATATCTTACACTATTACTTTTAATCAAATTCTAACAAGATTCTCCAACTCACAGAAAGGAAGGAGGAGAAAACTAGGTCCAAGAACTCAGTCACCAGACATATCCTTGCACTTTTTAGGTGCCAGATGCTGTTCTCAGTACACACTAGGAAACAGTGAACACCCCAAACAACAGCCTGGCCCTCTTTCCATGAGAATCCCTCTCTAGAGGCACCATAATCACCTGCACAGTTGTTTATTAAATAGATGTGGGGGCCTGGCAGTCAAGGATTCCAGCTGGAGTGGGGCCCAGGAATCCACATTTTCCACAACTGGCCCCCCCTTCCCTGGGTTGTTCAGATGCAGGCTGTCCTCTGATCATGTTCTTGATAAACAACAGCGTGAGAGCCTCTTTACTGAGCTGAAACCAGCAACTGAGAGTTGCACAGAGAAGACAATGATCTGGTTGGAGGGATAGCCATTATTTCAACGTGTTATATGGTGATAATTAAAGGATAGTTATCAGTTTTTTTGAAAGCTCACTCCTGTGAAATAGCACCCATTTTGCAACACTGATGTTCAGTAGAGACGGTCCCAGTGAAGAGCTGTTGCCTGAATAAGCATGCAAGGTACGCGAAGTCCAGAGGGACGGGAAAAAAAATCCCCTCCTTGAGTGTTTACCACAGACTGAAACCTAAGGGATGGTGCCTGGCCTCTTCCAGAGTCAGTCCCTCGAGTGGTAAGAATGCCACTTCCTAGATGCACTGGATAGTCATGGGGAGCGGATGTGGCTGGAGGCAGGGTGAGGAAGACAAAGCTTTTCACTCCTCCCCCTCCCGCAACAAGGCAGCTGAGTACCACCTCTTAACTCTGCTGTTTCTCTCACACACCGTTATGGTGGCTGCATCAGAAAAATCTGGAAATACTGAAAAACTGAATACAGCTTCCATAACTGTCTTCCAAAGGCCAGCCCACTTTTCAGTGGATTCCTGAGTCTGTGATTTCTTGCTATTTCCAGAAAAGAGGCAATCTCTGGTACTGGTAACATCATGGCCATAATTCTGAGCATTCTCAAACTCAAGGTGACTTCATAGAAGGTGGTGCCTTGTTTGGGGCTTCCCCAGTGGCTCCTGCAGCGCAGGAGACACGGGTTTGATCCCTGGGTAAGGACGATTCCCCTGGAGAAGGAAGCAGCTATCCGCTTCAACATTCTTGCCTAGGAAATCCCAAGGACAGAGAAGCCTGGAGGGCTACAGTCCATGTGCCTGCAGAGAGTTGGACACAACTGAGTGATGGAACACACATGCCTGGTTTGGGCATGGCCTTAAATCTAAGCAGGACCGCCAACCTACTATCCCCAGGAACTTGCCACCATTCCTAGGGGCCTGTGCTGAGGACCTCTCTTCTCTGCCTCCTCTCTTTCCCACTCTAGGTTTTCACTTTCATCCTAGAAGGGGTGGTCTACAGTACTAGCAATATAGCTGAGGACAGGGAATGAGAATACAGGTTAATCTGTTTCTCTCTTCCCTTACTAACATAAAACCCTGCTAGTTCTCGAAGCCTGGTCCATACCACCTCAGTAAAGCCTTGGAGGACTAAATGAAAAAGACTATGGGACAAGGAGGGGATCTCTTCCCAACCCACTCCCTTTCTTGCTGCTACCAGAAGCGAAAAGCTCTGCAAAAAACCAAAATGGACAGAGGTCTGTTTCAGGGATGGCATCTTACGGACAAAAGGCTCTTCAGTCAAAATGCCCCTTTCTGGATCTTCCTTTTTCAAACACGTACACTGAAAGGGTCAGATCAGCCCTCTGCCAGATCTAAAATCACATATGACCCTCCAATAAGCAGAGAGAAAGAGGAAAAGCAGATGAATCTTGAGGCTTTTGTGGTAAAGAAAGAGAAAGACTGTGATCAAGAAGCCAATTCAGTTAAAATACTAGGGCGTGACAACAAGTAGACAGAGCTTCTACTGTCCCTGAAGTGACTGAGGCCACCAGGGGTCTGTCCTCTATTCCCTTGGATTTCTCCCTCTCACTGCCACTCAAGTGCTGAAATATAGGTTGAACTTTACCCCCATACCCTCCAAAGGGCCTGCTCATGCCATGGGGCACCTACACTACCTTGGGGATCTTTTCTGAACACATCTTCACCAGACAAGCTCTAGAGTTCTCTTTGCTCACTGTTGTACTGAAGGTACTGTGTGGTTGTGGTTAGTCACTCAGTCATGTCTGACTCTTTGTGACCCCACAGATTATAACCTGTTAGGCTCCTTTGTCCATGGGGATTCTCCAGGCGAGAATACCGGAGTGGGTTGCCATGCCATCCTCCAGGGGATTTTTCCAACCTTGGGACTAAACCCAGATCTCCCGCACTGCAGGCAGATTCTTCACTGTCTGAGCCACCAGGGAAGCCCAGCTGAAGGTACAGTATATTACAGATTAAGCTGACTTTTATCTACTGGCCTGGAGCCCCACCCAGCATCTCCAACCCTGCTTCTGCAGGGATGAAAACAGAGCTCCACACTGACAATTTCCTAACAACCATCTGGAAAACTGTCCATTCATAAACAGTGACTGCCAGCCGTAGAGTAGTACTTGTATTTTTTTTAATGACCATTAGCAGAATATAAAACAGGTGGTTATAGCTATTTCTGGGTTTTAAATTAAAAGGTAAGTAAAAGCTGCACTTTTAAGACAGTCAAACAGCATGCATTTTAGCTTAAACATCTGGTCTCTCCATGTCAGATCTCTTTGGAGAGAAACTAGGAAAAGGGAGGAGAGTAACAGATATGATCATGAAGCTCCACAGCTTTGCAGTCTTAGAGCTTCTGACAGTTCTTTCCCCATAATGTCAACCCTCTCCTATAATTTTTCTATCTACCTGGAAGCTGATTTACTTTTGTTCCTATCACATGCTCCCAAAATGAGACCCATAATTACAGTTTAATCACAGGCTACAAAGTGAGAATCTCAGGTGGTTTGACGTGACCTGAGCTGTCCATCTACACATGACATCAGCAACTGCTGTATTCTCCCAAAGTCCTCTTCCTCAAACCCCTCAGATTCTAAACATTTGTGACCAACCTCACAAGGATCAATATCCTGATCTTTTGCTGTGACATGAACTCAAAGCAGTACTCTAGCTGCCGTCTAGAATGGGACACTCATTCGTGTACCACTTGACACACCACCTGAGAGAGGAGCTCTGGAGACCTCAGAACAGGTGAGCCTGGACCTTCCCAGTGGCTGACCAAGATTGACCTTACCTCCAACTCAGACCCTTTCTCCTCTGTCAAGTCTTCTGAGACCAACAAGCTGATAAACTATTTAAGAGGATACAGATATATATGCACATACAAACCCATGCTCAAGTGATAGTTTTCTTAAAAAGTAATCTTTATCATCTCAACTCCTGACCAAGGCTGACCTCATCTGGCCCCTGGCTCCTTTCCATTCTGTTGTCTCTGCCTATTCTGACACCTGTGCCAACAGGAGCCTGCCCCAGGATCTTGACACAGGCTTTTCCCTCTGCCTGGAAAGTCCTTTGCTCTGATTTGCTCATTTCCTAATCCCTGGGTCAAGAAGACTTCTTGGAGAAGGAAAGAGCAACCCACTCCAATATTCTTGCCTGGGAAATCCCATGGACAGAAGAGCCTGCTGGGCTACAGTCCATGGGGTCACATAAAGTTGGACATCACTGAACGATTAACATTCATTCATATTAATTCAAGTATCACGTAGGTCTTAGGTCAGTTGTCACCCAGCAGACAGGCCTCATGAGCACCTCTCTATACCTTACTCCACACTCACTACTTCTGTCACGTCCTCTTCTACTACAAAGCACGTCATATATAAATCTATATAACTTTCCCATCAGGATACAGACCCTCTGTAAACAGTGACACATTAAGACATTCACACTAGATCCTGAAAAGTGATGACTCATCTAAGATCTTTCAAAAGATTAAAATTAAATTATTTTGATTATTTCTATATGATTATTTATCATATAAAATCATAAAGCACCAATGTTAAG
Organism: Neotragus moschatus; assembly: GCA_006410615.1. Lineage (NCBI taxonomy): Eukaryota > Metazoa > Chordata > Mammalia > Artiodactyla > Bovidae > Neotragus > Neotragus moschatus. The sequence goes on along the minus strand of SJYA01000062.1, from coordinate 827,415 downwards.
TGGGGAAAAAAATCAAGTTTCAAAATCCTGAAGAAGACTTTCACTTTTTCTAAAAATATGTATACATGTAGACACACATATCAGAAGTAATCTATCAGAATAGCACTTGTCTCTGGATGGACAAGGTTATGTATGAGTTGTGTTTTTTTCTTTTGATTTTTCTTTAATTTCATACCTGTTTTAGAAGAGCATATATTACTATTCAAAGGCAAGCAAAACAAACAAAAAAATCCCAAAGTATTGTAGTTGATTCTAAAAAGTAAATAAGAACAAGTCAGTGAAAAAATGCAAGCAATGAACCTAGAGAAGACAAACAGCTAAATACTAATTATACTAATAGTACAAATAGTACATAATAGCAATTTCTTTGGAGAAGGCAATGGCACCCCACTCCAGTTTTCTTGCCTGGAAAATACCATGGGCAGAGGAGCCTGGTAGGCTGCAGTCCATGGGGTCATGAAGAGTCAGACACAACTGAGCGACTTCACTTTCACTTTTCACTTTCACACACTGGAGAAGGAAATGGCAACCCACTCCAGTGTTCTTGCCTGGAGAATCTCAGGGACAGGAGAGCCTGGTGGGCTGCCGTCTATGGGGTTGCACAGAGTCGGCCATTACTGAAGTGACTTAGCAGCAGCAGCAGCAATTTCTTTGTATCATAATAAACGTAACATTGCCAAATAAGATCTTATCTGCCTATCTATAATAGAACAATGGAACAATTAAATTGATTACCACACATATTTTCAGCTTTGATTAACATAGCACAATGCCACCTGTCCAGCCAGGGTATGCTCTTTAGTACTTTGACAGCAAAGACAATAAAAGGCTAAGAGTTTACATCTCACGCTACCTGTTCCTAGTTACCAAAATATAAAATTCAAAGAATTTCATTCCTTCTTATAAGCACAGCAGTTACAGAAAAAAAAATATGACCTGCAAAGGTAATATCCATATTTTGTATAAATTTTAATATAAAGAGTAAAGCAGAAATTCCTATCATGTAGCTATCACATAAAATTAGTACTCATGAGAGCATTCAAATACCATTTTCATGTCATTTCTGTCATTTGTGCTATTTATCATAAAGGACATATAAGATGTGCTCCTTCAAAAGTATGTTGTGCTATTCTAAACAGCTGTATTTTATATACATGGAAAAGTTGACTTTTGATTTAATCCCCAAATTATAACATTTATTTTGGCTGAATGAATAAAGAGAAGTGGAAAGAGATATAAAATAGCTCAATCCTCATCTACCATCACCAGAAACCAATATAGATTGTCTAAAGTTTACAAGTAAAGAATAGTAAATAGACACGTGTACAGAAAGATCAGAGGAACAGACTGAAGGAGATTAAAAGTTTCCTCTATGAGTGGGCCCAACTCTGCCAAATACTCCACAGCCCGTGAGACATGCTGGTACTTATTTTCAGAAGGGAAGGAAGACTTGTGCTATGTCTGCCTTCCCCACAAAACTGCAGGAGTGTTCTGAACCAATGCCATGCTGCACTGGATTCCCAGAGGTTAGCACAGAGCCTGGCAAGAGTGGTACCAAAGGGATTCTTGTTAAAAACATTGGTGAGCTTTTCAAATCAAATGATGAAAATGTTAGGAACACACAGAGGAAATACCCAAAGCATTTTCATATGTGATCTTTCCAGTAAAACAGAAGTCTTCCTAACCTATACTGCATACACCTGTTACCCTACAGAGTTTTGGCTGGCATTCTAAAGCTGGAAGAGATCTTAGCTATGAGGGCCATCTCCTTTCCTTTATAATCAAAGACTGAGAGAATAGGTCAGCTCAGAGTCACATGACTACTCAAAGTGGATGATTTAGGTGATTTCATAAAAATGAGTTGGTATTTTTGAGGCTCTGTTAACTCTACCCAGTTTCACATTGCAGATTAAAAATACATATACCTCCCTCATACCTGCAGAAAGTATCTAAATATCCAATCATTAATTACAAATATTCCATTTATTTGTAGCCTCAATCATAACTTTTCTCACTTGAACAAGTGAATGGAGTTCATTCTTCCTTATTTTCATATAATTTTTTAAGCATAAAAAGGTCTAAAATGAAGAAGTCTCCCTCCTATTCCTCATTCCTTCACCTAGTCTCTCATCCTTCCCAGTTAACACAACACTAGTAACAGACTTTTTTCATACTCTCCCATTTTCAAATGCAAATAGGAGCATACTATACACAATGGTTTGTATCTTTAAAGAGTTTTTAAATGTATTTTTATCAGTATACAAAAAGCTTTATCATTCTTTTTGACAGCCACATAATAGTCCACTGCATGGATACATGCTAAGTCGCTTCAGTTGTGTCCGACTCTGTGTGACCCCATAGGCGTCAGCCCACCAGGCTCCCGTGTCCCTGGGATTCTCCAGGCAAGAACACTGGAGTGGGTTGCCATTTCCTTCTCCAATGCATGAAAGTGAAAAGTGAAAGTGAAATCGCTCAGTTGTGTCCGACTCTTCACTACCCTGTGGACTGCAGCCTACCAGGCTCCTCTGTCCATGGGATTTTCCAGGCAAGAGTACTGGAGTGGGCTGCCATTGCCTTCTCTGACATGGATACATGGTGATCTACCAATTAGTCCACTATTGATAAGACTTCATTTTAATCTTCATCTCTTGCTAATTAAAACAACACTGCAATGACTAAATTTGTAGTGCCAACTTTTGGCTTGTTTTGCAAGCTGTATATATCCAATGGAATTTCTAAAAGGGAACTGTTAAATCAGGCTATGTGAATATATGATGTTGATAGAGTGCATCAAAGTTCCCTCCAAAACAGTGTCTCAATTTACACTCCCACTAGTAGTGTGCCAGAGTTCCGGCCTACCTACACTGAACTCAGGCTTTGATTATCAGACAGGTGGAATACGGTATCTTGCTACAGGCTTCATTTGAATCTTTTTCAGAGACTAATTCTTTTTATGTTTTTAAATATAAATTTATAAAGTATATATAATTTCCTCTCTCAACTGCCAGAAGTATGAATTCTTTACTGTACTGAGCACTGACTCAGACCATCTGGGCAGACACCCAGCTGCAGGCCATGGTCTTATTTGCACTTAAAACATTTTCTAAGGCCTGCCTTCTGTTTGGGTCTTCTTTTCAAGTTGAGCAGAAGCAGTCACAGAATGCTATAGGTTTTGATTTCGGGAAGGAGGATGACTCCTCACTCTATCACAAGATCTGTGAGACTTTTGATTAGCTATTGGACCTCTCCAAGCCTTAAATTATGTGTCTGTAAAATGAAGTAAAGATTCCTGTCTCATAAGGTTGCTCTGAGTATTAAGTGATTGTATATGTTGAAAGTCCCAAGCACAGGGCTTGGATCTTCAGTTCAGTTCAGTCGCTCAGTCGTGTCCGACTCTTTGCGACCCCATGAATTGCAGCACGCCAGGCCTCCCTGTCCATCACCAACTCCCGGAGTTCACTCAGACTCACGTCCATCGAGTCCGTGATGCCATCCAGCCATCTCATCCTCTGTCGTCCCCTTCTCCTCCTGCCTCTAATCCCTCCCAGCATCAGAGTCTTTTCCAATGAGTCAACTCTTCACATGAGGTAGCCAAAGTACTGGAGCTTCAGCTTTTGCATCATTCCTTCCAAAGAAATCCCAGGGTTGATCTCCTTCAGAACGGACTGGTTGGATTACTAGGGCCTCAATTAAGGTGGTTTAGTTTTGTCATCACTAATCTGTCAGGCACAAAGGGACACTTGACTAAGCAAACTTTAGTTGTTTCACTGCTTTGGCATATTTCCAGTTAAATACCCCCAGGGGTTAAACATTGAGGGCTAACCCTGCTGGAGCTGTACCAGTACTTGGCCTTCATGACTGCCACACAACGAATTATTTCTACTCACAGAACCAATTTGTTTCTCTGTCAACATCCAACCATTCTGTATAAGGATGTCAACTCACTTGGAATCCCGATTTTTTGCAAGAATGTGCTTTTCTGCCTCCATCTAAGACTTGCTGGGTCAAGGAGCAGCAGGAGGAACAGAGGGAAATCACATCCACTCACTCTGCTGGTACAGCTCCTACCCCATCTCCCCAGGAGTCTGCCTTGGCAAAGGATGCTCATCAAACGATGCTCAAAGAGAAGAGAGTGAGAAGATACTTTGAAAGCCGGTTGAAAGTCCTCGTACAATGTGTGACACTCATGAAACAAGTGAGTGTGTTCTGAACCACAACAAGTCACACACACCAAATGCACGTTTGGTTTATCATGAGTTTATCTGGGAAACAGAAATGTGCAGGTTTATCTCCTCCACGAATTTAAGAACTATTTGAGGGCAGTTTCGGTCTTTTATTCATCTTTGTATCCCACGCCTTAGCAATACACTCAACACATAGCAGTCAAATTTCTGGAACAGACAGACTCAAGGTAAACATGACTTCTTGAACTTTTATTTCATGCTAATCCTCTCTCTTCAGTAGACAGTCTGGATTACCTTCCTGAGTTTGAATGTACGTCAATCTGTTTTCTAGTTATCATAGCTGCACTGGCATTTTTGGTATATCTGCACACGAGTGTACTTCATCAGAACTCTGGTAATACTTTGAGGGAAAATAGTTTTCTTCTTTATAAAATTCACTCTTACCCTTTTTTACATATTCTCCACTGAAATGAAATGTTTGCTTCAAAAAAGTTAGAAGTTGTGATTAAATTTATTGCAGGTCAATTTGAGGTACACTTGCAACTCAACACACATTTAGAGTGTACAATCAAGTTAGTTTTCAAGGAAATGTCCTCAGCAAGAAACAGAATCCTCAAGTTAGACATCTGGCAGACACCCTGTTAAACCCAAAAGACAGATTCTCACTTGAAAAAAAGTACGGTTTCAATACCCTAAAACAGTCTATATTTCTACTCACTGCCAAAAGTAGGTTCTGTGTTTTCCATTAACCTGGAAGCTCAAGATTCTCACAAAACACACACAGCTGAGGACTTCTGGAATTTTCCAGTCATCTTTATTGCTGCAGGCATGAGCCTCAGATGTTGCCCTTCAACACCACATAGATATCTTATTCCGCCAAACTATTACTGATTATTTTATACAGTGCTTTCAAATCACTATTTGAAATGTAATCACCATGAAAATTCAGAGTGCAAAGCTCCTTTTTCTTACATAAGTGATGCTGTGGTCAACATTTAACTTAACAGGTGGTATCAGAGGCACTATTAACATTTGATGAAACTATCTCCTACACTTCAGCTCACTAGTATCGTGCCTTCACACATTTATCAACCACACTCAGCCATGGTGAAAAGCAAATATTCTCTGAACTTTAAATTAAGAGCCAAACACTCTCTAGAGAACTTTATGGTACCCACTCCCTACCATGTCTAAAAAATGCCGACTTTAAGGGCAGGAGTGTATTATCCCTAGTCACAGCCACTAATAAATGTTTTAATGATCCACCAACAGAGATTCACTCCCTCACCTGAGCTAGGTACAGAGGACAAGATAAATGAGGCACAGCCCCTGCTCCTTGGGTCTAGTGATCCTGTCTTACCTTCTATCAATGGCACTACTTTGGGACACTCAAAGGAACAGTCAAAAAGAGTATATGTGAAATAGGCCACACTGTTATCCATTCTGGAACAAAGGCAGGCAAGGTCCAACTGAATTACATATTCAGATGTATTTTGAAGGAGCACAGTTCAGAAGGTTGGTAGGCAAGATGGTGTGGAAAAAGAATCAGAGTTTCTGAGTCAGAGACCCAATCTCAAATCTCACCCCTAAAACTTATCCCAGTTATGATTTGGGATAAACTATTCTCCCTTGGGAATGCTCTCCCTCTCTCCCAGCNTCCAATGAGTCAACTCTTCACATGAGGTAGCCAAAGTACTGGAGCTTCAGCTTTTGCATCATTCCTTCCAAAGAAATCCCAGGGTTGATCTCCTTCAGAACGGACTGGTTGGATTACTAGGGCCTCAATTAAGGTGGTTTAGTTTTGTCATCACTAATCTGTCAGGCACAAAGGGACACTTGACTAAGCAAACTTTAGTTGTTTCACTGCTTTGGCATATTTCCAGTTAAATACCCCCAGGGGTTAAACATTGAGGGCTAACCCTGCTGGAGCTGTACCAGTACTTGGCCTTCATGACTGCCACACAACGAATTATTTCTACTCACAGAACCAATTTGTTTCTCTGTCAACATCCAACCATTCTGTATAAGGATGTCAACTCACTTGGAATCCCGATTTTTTGCAAGAATGTGCTTTTCTGCCTCCATCTAAGACTTGCTGGGTCAAGGAGCAGCAGGAGGAACAGAGGGAAATCACATCCACTCACTCTGCTGGTACAGCTCCTACCCCATCTCCCCAGGAGTCTGCCTTGGCAAAGGATGCTCATCAAACGATGCTCAAAGAGAAGAGAGTGAGAAGATACTTTGAAAGCCGGTTGAAAGTCCTCGTACAATGTGTGACACTCATGAAACAAGTGAGTGTGTTCTGAACCACAACAAGTCACACACACCAAATGCACGTTTGGTTTATCATGAGTTTATCTGGGAAACAGAAATGTGCAGGTTTATCTCCTCCACGAATTTAAGAACTATTTGAGGGCAGTTTCGGTCTTTTATTCATCTTTGTATCCCACGCCTTAGCAATACACTCAACACATAGCAGTCAAATTTCTGGAACAGACAGACTCAAGGTAAACATGACTTCTTGAACTTTTATTTCATGCTAATCCTCTCTCTTCAGTAGACAGTCTGGATTACCTTCCTGAGTTTGAATGTACGTCAATCTGTTTTCTAGTTATCATAGCTGCACTGGCATTTTTGGTATATCTGCACACGAGTGTACTTCATCAGAACTCTGGTAATACTTTGAGGGAAAATAGTTTTCTTCTTTATAAAATTCACTCTTACCCTTTTTTACATATTCTCCACTGAAATGAAATGTTTGCTTCAAAAAAGTTAGAAGTTGTGATTAAATTTATTGCAGGTCAATTTGAGGTACACTTGCAACTCAACACACATTTAGAGTGTACAATCAAGTTAGTTTTCAAGGAAATGTCCTCAGCAAGAAACAGAATCCTCAAGTTAGACATCTGGCAGACACCCTGTTAAACCCAAAAGACAGATTCTCACTTGAAAAAAAGTACGGTTTCAATACCCTAAAACAGTCTATATTTCTACTCACTGCCAAAAGTAGGTTCTGTGTTTTCCATTAACCTGGAAGCTCAAGATTCTCACAAAACACACACAGCTGAGGACTTCTGGAATTTTCCAGTCATCTTTATTGCTGCAGGCATGAGCCTCAGATGTTGCCCTTCAACACCACATAGATATCTTATTCCGCCAAACTATTACTGATTATTTTATACAGTGCTTTCAAATCACTATTTGAAATGTAATCACCATGAAAATTCAGAGTGCAAAGCTCCTTTTTCTTACATAAGTGATGCTGTGGTCAACATTTAACTTAACAGGTGGTATCAGAGGCACTATTAACATTTGATGAAACTATCTCCTACACTTCAGCTCACTAGTATCGTGCCTTCACACATTTATCAACCACACTCAGCCATGGTGAAAAGCAAATATTCTCTGAACTTTAAATTAAGAGCCAAACACTCTCTAGAGAACTTTATGGTACCCACTCCCTACCATGTCTAAAAAATGCCGACTTTAAGGGCAGGAGTGTATTATCCCTAGTCACAGCCACTAATAAATGTTTTAATGATCCACCAACAGAGATTCACTCCCTCACCTGAGCTAGGTACAGAGGACAAGATAAATGAGGCACAGCCCCTGCTCCTTGGGTCTAGTGATCCTGTCTTACCTTCTATCAATGGCACTACTTTGGGACACTCAAAGGAACAGTCAAAAAGAGTATATGTGAAATAGGCCACACTGTTATCCATTCTGGAACAAAGGCAGGCAAGGTCCAACTGAATTACATATTCAGATGTATTTTGAAGGAGCACAGTTCAGAAGGTTGGTAGGCAAGATGGTGTGGAAAAAGAATCAGAGTTTCTGAGTCAGAGACCCAATCTCAAATCTCACCCCTAAAACTTATCCCAGTTATGATTTGGGATAAACTATTCTCCCTTGGGAATGCTCTCCCTCTCTCCCAGCTTGGGGGAGGTGTTCTGGGTTCTTCCAATGACTGCAGGATGCTCCTGGCAATTAGTGGGCAGGGCCACAGAGGCCAAATATCCTGCAAAGGACAGGAGAGTCCAGCTGAGCAAAGAATTGTTCCTTCCAAGATGCTGACAGTGTCCACCTCTGGGAATTCTCTTATCCTCAGTTTCCTCAGTTGTCAGAATAGTGATAAGCATACCAACATTCCAGGATGAGGGTGAGGTTTAAAAAGATAATACCAGTAAAAGTACCCAGCCCAAAGGAGTGCACAATCAGCTTTTGATAAATGCTGTTCTTGCCTCACTATCATGTGTGATACAGCAAAGAAACAAAATTGAGAGATTATTTTCTCAAAGCAAGGAAAATTAGAAGGCAGGTATCCTCTGAATTTCACAGTTTAGCAGTATCTGTTGAATGGGGCTTCACAAAAATTCTCTAAATTGAGACCAAACACTCTTTATGACCCAGCGCTAAATCTAATTTTCTTAACGCCTCTTTCACTCTGCCCGCACTGATGTATACAGCCCTCAAGAGATCATAATTCCAGGCCTTTGCTCAGCCTAGAAGACCCATCCCCTATTTCCATCTTCCTGGCTAAATTCTCTACTTGTGGAAACCACCACCAGTGCCCTGAAGGCCCAGATAAAACCACCTCCTACATGAAGCCCTCTTGGCTCTCCCCTATCACTTTTGCTGAGCCCATTCATTGCACATTCATAAACTGGGCTAAACATTACACCATGAATTGAATTCAACTGCAGTTTTCATTTCTATATAATTAAAAACAAATTAATATAAGCACTTTCTGGATGTGGTCAACCACCAAAGATAAACAGTATTAACAAGCAATTCAACTGCCAACACCTGAATTCACATACAGTGTTGATGCAAACAGACTTTTAACTGCTGCAGGTTAATGAGAGCAGCAGTGAACATAGTATATAAATGACGTGTTCACAGCAAGTGATGTCCAAATATCTTACAGCACACCGTAAAAGCAAAAGTTTTCCTGTGATTCAAGTGGGGAAATATTGGAAAACCTGGATCATGGCATGGTACACAGTGGTACAGTCATGGCAACTCCTCAAAAACTTTGTTTTTTTTCTAGTTGGTACCATATGCATTTTGTGAGTAGCCAAAAAACAGCTGTCAGGATAATGCTGTAAATTTTACTTTTATTGGTCTTGTGGTTACGTCTGTGTTTAATTTTCAATTCTGTTCTTAAGGAATTGTTAAGGAATTCTGTTCCTTAGGAATTTATGTCCCATTTGTATTTGTACCTACACAAGTTACACCACGAAACTCATGTAAGTCAACACTGGGAGTGCAAAAAACGAGACTGTACAACTCAAGTTTGAGAGAATGCACTTCAAGTACAAGAAAAAGTCAGGATGCAGGCATTAATCCTTAATAAATGTTAAGTGGCCTCTGAGTTGCAGGTACTGAACAAACTTCTTTAACTGAAAAGTAGCTATGTGACTCCGGGCATGTTTCTTTAGCTATTTTTATAGTAAAACTAGACTACTGATCATACAGGTCTGTCCAACCTCAGGTGTAGTATTTTTTAAAGTATTCTGTTAATTGTAATGTGCCAGACACACCATGGCAACTCATTCCAATATTCCTGCCTGGGAAATCCCATGGACAGAGGAGCCTGGCAGGCTACATGGGGTTTTAAGGAGTTGGACATGACTTAACAACTAGACAAGACACATCATAGGTACTACGATGGCTGTTTTCAAGTGGTCTCAGCTTCTCCCAATTCCTTGAAACAGCCCTTTTATCAGTCATCTTTACATTCCTATCACACTCAGTCCCATGTCTGAACAGACTCCCCTGCATCTAAAATCACCAGTACAAAAGGTAAACCAGGCTCCCACTAAAACCAGGAGTTTTTACTGCCTCTGAAAGAAACAGCCAAAATACTCTTACATTTTGAAATAAGATCACAGTGACAAATCACAATTCTGTTTCCAATCTTGTTAACACCAGGGTGTTGTGTTACTAGGACATTCAGTACTACTAAGTGGTTCCATTTGTTTCATTAAACTTTCAATAAAGGCTTTGTGTTTATGTCCTTGAAAAGAAAAGATTTAAGCTCATTTAAGAGGTAAAACACCCACACAAAAGATTATCCGCTGTCCCCTTAACATCTGGCAAGTTCTAAAATGGATGAAGGACAAAATTAGCATTCATATAAGCACAATTAAAATTATGATTGTCAAAAAGCAGCAGTCTGTGCCTCTCTGGAGATAAGCAGAATGGAGAAGTGGTAAGCAAACAAGAGGCAAGTTGCGGGAGTAGCTAGCACCAGAAAGAAAAAGAGATTAGATTTGAGAAGTGGCTAAAAAGCCAAAATAGGGCAGGGAGGCTGGCAAGCTTTCAGGACAATTCTGATAGGAACCTGAAATTGGCCTGCCTGTTCCCTTCTAATCCTGACTCAAGGCTAGTTCCGAGTCTACTTCGGGTTTCTCTTAAATACTGCTTTCATATTATCATCCAAGATTGCCAGTGCTGTTACAGTGACGGCAGGCACCAAGGGCTGTCTGCCTACACCAGCATTCTGACATTCTGGTTGAGCCCTGTCAGACTTCAAAACTATTTTTAACTNTCCGAGTCTACTTCGGGTTTCTCTTAAATACTGCTTTCATATTATCATCCAAGATTGCCAGTGCTGTTACAGTGACGGCAGGCACCAAGGGCTGTCTGCCTACACCAGCATTCTGACATTCTGGTTGAGCCCTGTCAGACTTCAAAACTATTTTTAACTTCTATGTAAGTCTGAATTTTAAATTCTCTCTTAACAGGGCAACAATAGCTGAAGCCTCACAGAAGAAGTCTTCCAGTTGTAATAGGAACCTTCTTGGAAAGATGTGGCAGTTTTGTTAAGAGGGTTATAATGCAAATGCTTCACAAGCAGGGAAACTGAGGAACACATAAACGCCCAGGATCCAATCACAAGACAGGAATGAATACTGATGGAAGCAGCTCAATCAGTTACAGTTCTGTTTCCTATCCAGTTTTCTTTGAAGCTCTCCAGGAAGTCTTTAACGACTGAAGTAAACACAGCTTTCAGGAGAGCGTCCTTCCAATCACGAGTGATCTGGTGCAATGTGGGGGAAGAGGCAGCAGTAAGCCTCTCTAGCCAGCAAAAGTTTTCGAGTTGTAGATCACTTAACCCGTCTTCCTCCCTCAGGACAGATGAAAAGACTCCGGAACAGGTATTTTTATTAATCATGAATTTTTCAAAAAGCTCGATTTTTACAGCACCAGGTGGAGGAAGGAGAAAAAACTGCAAAAAAAAAAGGGGGCATGTTTTTATTATCACAGAAACCAAGACAGCTCGAGTCCAGGTTTCTGGAATCCGTCTGGGATCTTGAGGCAGATGTTTTTTCCAAGGAGATTTGGGAAAGAAGGATGGCATCATTTAAATGTCAGGCAATGGTAAATAAGCCTAGCAATGGTTTGATATTTTGATGGCGTCTTGGGAACGCAGCATCATCATTCTTTAAAAAAAAAAAAAAANGGGAAACAAATATTTTGTAGTCATTACACAGACGTCACTGAAATATGGAAACCAAAAGGTCCTTAAGATTTAGTTTGAATTATGTCTAAATACAGTCGTGTGACTTTTTTAGTTTTATTTTTTTATACATACAAAAAGCTGTAATAATTTACATATGCAACTTGATGAGACTGAATATACACCATGAAACTGTCATCACAATCTATGCTATAAAACCATCCATGACTTCCAGAACTTTCCTCCCACTCTCTTATTATTATAAACAATTGACATAAGATCTGCTCTCTCAGCAAAGTTTTAAGTATATAATACAGTACTGTGAACTACAGGCACTGTGCTGTAAGTAGAACTCAAAGATTTACTCATCTTGCATAACTTCAACTTTCCCTTTGAATAATACCCTGTTTATTAATAATGCCCTGTTTCCCCTCCCCCAACCCCTGGCAACTCCCTTTCCACACTGCTTCTATGGATTTGACTGTTTTAGATTCATCAGTATAAGTGAACCCAAATATAGTGAGTCCTTCTGTTTCTGACTTATTTCACTAATATAGTAGCAAAGATTCTTTTTTTTTTTAGTTTTGTATATCCTGGTGGCTAGTAGAGAACACATCAAGGGGCCCATTCACCCCAGGTGGTTTGTTTTAAAGCCAAGCTGCCTCTGAGAGGGTGTAGAAGTCATAAAAGTGATTATTTACACCTGTTCGCTAAAAATTCTATACAAGTAAATGAGATAAAATGAAATGTCCAAGGCAGTTCCAATTTGAGGGAGGGGGAAGGAAGGTTCCCTGAGGTTGGCCTGCTCTGGCTGGAGTCCTGGAGGGAGAAGGTTGTTTATGGGTAGACAGGATGTCCATAAGCCCCATTTCATTATCAGCTGGGGGCTGTTGAACTTTTCTGCCACAAGGTAGCTGCCTCCTAGAAGCACTCTAACCCCTACCAACTGCAGCAGAGACCAAGGTTGCTCACCTTAAATTGTTCTGGCTCAGTTTAACCTACCAAAGTTAAATCAGTACAGATTCCTTCTGCTGGGTTCACCCCAGACTATCCCTCAAGATTGACCAGCGCTTTCTCTTTTGAAAACCTTCTCCTGTGAGGAAAAAGCTAGAAAAATAAACTAGAGTAAGACAAGTAAAGTTCCCAATTGAGTCTTAATGTTTTAGGGAGGAATCTCCATTAAAGGCCTGCTTGCCAGAAAGCCCAGAGAATATGAAAGCAAAGAGAGTAGGAAGCCAGTTGTTCCCTCCAGCTAGAAGGCCTGGAGAATTAATCTCCCCAAAGGAATCCTAGATGGCTACCAGATGTGTCCAGCCCTTTGTACTTTGACCAAAGCAGGTCCTGCACCCTACTACCTATCCAGAGGGTGGACTGTTCAGGATGTTTCTCTGGGGATAAAATCTTATTGGGGCCAGTACAGTTTATCACTACTTATGGGTTTATCTAATAATGCTATTTNCAAAGGAATCCTAGATGGCTACCAGATGTGTCCAGCCCTTTGTACTTTGACCAAAGCAGGTCCTGCACCCTACTACCTATCCAGAGGGTGGACTGTTCAGGATGTTTCTCTGGGGATAAAATCTTATTGGGGCCAGTACAGTTTATCACTACTTATGGGTTTATCTAATAATGCTATTTAAGAAAATAATTTCTCTAAAAAATCACCCTCAAGGGGAAAGCTGGGCTAGTCGTTTTTTTTTTTTTTTTACAATACTGTAATTGGTTTTGCCATACATCAACATGAATCCGCCACGGGTGTACATGAGTTCCCAATCCTGAACCCCCCTCCCACTTCCCTCCCCATATCATCTCTCTGGGTCATACCAGTGCACCAGCCCCAAGCATCCTGCATCCTGCATTGAACCTAGACTGGCAATTCGTTTCTTACATGATAGTATACATGTTTCAATGCCATTCTCCCAAAGTTCAATAATCACTATCCTCAGTGGGAGAAGGCATCAGAATCATGTCAAGTCCTTCATTTATCTAGAAACTATTTATCTATAGTATCGGTGGTGATAGTTGAGGTAGTAGAATGTTCATCCAGCTAGAATCCCTCTATTAATAAACAGCTTGCAAAGGTATAAGATAGTATAAATGTTATTAGAGATGTTATAATGTTATAAATGTTATAATGTTATTAGTATAAATGTTATTATCCCTAAAATAAACAGTTGGGCCAATACAAACCTATGATACATATATATTCATGTGAAAAAAAAAAGTGTTAGTAGCTCAGTGGGGTCAGACTCTTTGTGACCCTATGGACTATAGCCCACCAGGCTCCTCTGTTCATGGAATTCTCCAGACAAGAATACTGAGGTGGGTAGCCATTTCCTTCTCCAGGGAATCTTCCCAACTCAGGGGTCAAACCTCGGTGTCCTGCACTGCAGGCGGACTCCTTATCATCTGAGCCACTAGGGAAGCCCCATATACCAAGTGATCACATTCCTGAATTCACATTGAAAATGACTATGCCAATGAGGTGCCTTGAAACTTTGGCTTCATCAGCTTCACCGTAAATATGCTTCTGCCATAGATACTCTTTAAATGTCTTCAAGAAAAACTGAATGAACAAATGAAGATGACTGTGCTAAATTAGAATCCCTAAGATCCTTAAAACTCTAAAATTCAACCTTTTTACAGACTTCCTAATGCAATCTTAGAACTCAGTATTCAGAAATTCATTATTATGAGTTCAGAACGTAAAAGCAGATGATATCTAAGAATGGATCAGTACCTGAAAAGTAAATAAATGAAAATTTGGGAGTCATTGATTTATGGCTTTAAGCTAATTTTTCATAAAGTTTGCCTTAATGGAGGCAGGGCACCAGGTACACTTGCATTCATTCAAATGCTTTGCAAACTCTATGAAAAATTAGCTTAAAGCCATAAATCAATGACTCCCAAATTTTCATTTATTTACTTTTCAAGAACTGATCAGTTCCTCATTTAATGAGTATGTTAGAAGCATATTTACTGTGAGGCTGATGAAACCAAAGCTGCAAGACATCTCATTGGCATGGTCTCTTTCAAGGTGAGTTCAGGAATGTGATCACTTGGTGGTGTTTATGAAATTTATAAAAGCAAATGTTTAAACTGCACAATTAAGACCAAAATCTCTTTCCACTTGGATTTTCCCTCCATCACCTTATTTCTAGAGTCAGCTGGTAATGGAGTTACTGGAGGCCCTTTAGGACATGCTGGGAAATGTGTGGTGTGGATTTTAGTTTGGATTTAGTGGAATGTATTTATGTGGTTGTCAGTTTCTCCAAAGAATAGCTGTTACTGCTTTAATTTCAGTTTGTTCATTGGGTAACTCACCAAGCATTACACCTAAGATACAGGACCAGAGGCACTATCGTGACATAAACATATCCTAAGTCCTCTAACACTGAAAATGTGTGGGTAGTAGAGGTGAAACAAGATTCAAAATGTACAATAGCAAAAGGTGAGTTGTGGAAAACTATTTCAGGTAACAGAAGACAAAACTTAAAAGAATCACTTCTAATTGATGTAATTTCTTTCAAAACAGTTATATGTTAAATTATGTAGTACATACAATTTTTATAATTGTAAATGCAGCAAACTTAAATGAAAATCATGTAAAATAGAACTTATGATATTTGTTTGTAGGGCACAAACCTATAGCAATACCACAATGAGTGTGTATGTGCGTATATAATGTTGTATGCTTACCTAGCCTTTCTAGCAATAAGTATGCTCATCCAAATTTAAGGAAAGACTTTATCTTTCCTCTATATGAACAGAAAATATTAGAAAATGTCATATGAAAGAATACACTAACAAAAATATAAGAAAAAATATTATAGAAGTATAATAGGCAGATAATGGAAAAAAATGCTGTTTTTCTAGACTCTGACATTTGTAATATTAATCAATCATTTAAAATTGGTCATCTATATGACTTGTTTTTTATTCACTTTTATATATAATTTTTATTTTTAATTTTAAATATTTTTCTTTAAAGAGAAATTGCAAACATCTTCAGGTACCTTAAAACCTGGATTTGTCCTTGAGTGCTGACTATAGATCAGAAACATACTCATTCTTAGAGATACAATGATAAGACCAACAGCTTTCCCTCAAGACCCAAGTCTGATGGGGTGAACAGATGAGCAAAGCAGATAGGAAAAGAGAAAGTCCTTCTATGAGCATACACAGGATGAACCCCAACTTAGTCTCCAATGCAGGAGACATATAAGTCATGGGTTCGATCCCTGGGTTGGGAAGATCCCTGGAGGAGGAAATGGCAACCCACATCAGTATTCTTGCCTGGGGAATTCCATGGACAGTGGAGCCTGGTGGGCTACAGTACAGGGGGTCTCACAGAGTAGGACACAACAGAGGCAACTTACCATGCACACATACCAACTTAGTCTAGAAATTTCCATGAAGGCTCACTAGAGGAAATAACTGTCAGTTTGTTCTCTTCCTCTGCTTCCTGTGACCACCATGACTTCTACAAAAAGAGTACAGTTCAATAGCCTATTTGATATGTGAGAAAAGCTCAAGTTCATCACACTGTAACAACTACCATTCCCAAAGCCTAAGCACATTACTCCTCAAAAGTATGAGAACAAAGTGCTGACCCTGAAGCCTTTCAACAAGGATGCAAGCATGGTTTAGAAATGCTTTTTGTTCGAAAAAGTCCACCAGAGGGAAACATTTCTGTGTATGCATTACAGCACAGTATTTGCTATGTGGCAGGTGGCCCAGGAATATTAAGACAGCTGTCAACATCAAGGAAAGCACCAGCCCATGAAAAGCAAGCAGATGGATTGGGGCACTTCACTAGCTGCCTCCTGGAATAATAGCTGTGCGAGGCCAAATGAGGCAATGTCATGCTGCCCAGGGCAGTGAAAAGCTATTACTGGGTATAAGCACTCAATTAGGAGATGGGGCGGGGGACATCCTCCCCTTTTCTTTGTATAGCCCAGGTTTTCATTAAGAACCACAACAGTAAATAAGAAAGGATGTGTGGGGGGAATCCTGTTAGTGTTTCTCATTCTGTTACATTCTGATCATCATGGCCGGAAAACGCCTCAATCTTGCTGCTTCAGTAAGAGCAGATGGTGAAATTTTAAGTGATTGGTTATTCAGACTTCTATGGGATGCATGAAGTTCTATTGTATTGTTTGTCTGGTTTTTATTTCCAGAACATGCGGAGACTGACATCTTTTAAACACACATCTTTTAATGCTTAAGATGTGTTGGTCTGACTTAAATTACATATACTATTTTCTCCCTTTGATATGATGATGATACTTGTAAATGAATGCTTTACTAAATTATGACATTAACAGTCAAATATCTTCTTCAAAAATAGTACAAAATTTGCTTATACCAAACCATTGATTATAAAACATATTCCAAAATAGTTATTCATACTAATTCAGTTTGAAGTGTCTTGTGTTTGAGTCAAATGCTACCTATAATATAGTATATGTAGTAGTTGTATTAACTTTTAGAAATGCAGTTTCATAAACATGATACAGATAATGGTTCAGAATAATTTACCATTATATGAAAAACTCAGTTCCTATATTCTGTTTTTCCAAAAACAGAAGTTTTGCACTGTATTGGACATATCTGATACACAATTTTAAATGCTTTTGAATTGTGCTGGAGAAGACTCTTGAGAGCTCCTTGGACTGCAAGGACATCAAACCAGTGAATCTTAAAGGAAATCAACCCTGAATATTCATTGGATGGACTGTTGCCAAAGAAGATCCAATACTCTGGCCACCTGATGTGAAAAACTGACTCATTCGAAAAAACCCTGATGCTGGGAAAGATTGAAAGCAAAAGGAAAAGGGGGGATCAGAGGATGAGATGGTTAGATAGCATCACTGACTTAATGAACATGAATTTGAGCAAACCCAGGGTGAAGGACAGAGGAGCCTGGGGTGCTGCAGTCCATGGGGATGCAAAGAATTGGACATGACTTAGCAACTGAACAACAACAACAAATTTTGAAATGAACAATTGTTTATAAATCTCTGGACTTTAGTATACTAGTGTTGATTGTAAATTTTGCTTCTTAGGGCTCATGAAACAAAGCCTTAGAAGAAAAAGACAACTGGTTTGTGAATTGGCTTTTTTTTTTTCTTATTTTGAAATTTTATAAAGACATGTCCCAGAATCCTGAGTTCTCTTATTGTGGATACGCTGTTCCCAGTTTGATTTGCTGCAAATGGTTTAAAAACAAGGCAGAGAAGCAGCTGTTATTGCAAGCAAATGTTTTGATTAGAAAGAGAAAGCAGCTGGATATGCTACATGCTGTCATATAAGATGAACCACAGTTTTCACATGGGAACTCTACCTAATCTAAAATTGAGATTACCATTATTTCCTTCACAGGAACTTTCTTTGTATAGATGGAGTTGACATCTATCCACTTTGTTTATATTCTGGAGTGATAAAGTGCTAAATTCTTACCTACAGAAGCCTTCCATAGTCTATTAGAAAACAATAATATCATTAACAGGATTTCATAAAATTTCCTTACAAAATATTGCTAAATGTAGTAACAAAAAATCCATGGTAGTGGTGTTTCAGTTGCTAAGTCATGTCTGACCCTTGCGAACCCATGGACTGTAGCCTGCCAGGCTGCTCTGCCCATGGGATTCTCCAGGCAAGAATACGTGAGTGGGTGGCCATTTCCTTCTCCAGGGGATCTTTCCAACCCAGGAATCGAATCCAGGTCTCCTGTACTGTAGGCAGATTTTTTACCAACTGAGCTATGAGGGAAGCCACCCTTCCCAAAAATATCCATCATTTCAGTTCAGTCACTCAGTCATATCCAACTCTTTGTGACCCCATGAACTGTAGCACGCCAGGCCTCCCTGTCCATTACCAACTCCTGGAGCCTACCCAAACTCATGTCCATTGAGTCAGTGATGCCATCCAACCATCTTATCCTCTGCCGTCCCCTTCTCCTCCTGCCCTCAATCTTTCCCAGCATCAGGGTCNCCAGATTTTTCGCCAGTGTCTCCGACACAGTTGGTCAACTCATCTTTCTCACCTCACAGTGACAGCCATCAAACTGCAGGTGTTTTAATAAAAAGGATTGTGCTAAACTCAAAGCATAAGGTTTTTCTTGCTGTTTAATCCTGTGGTACGTGGCCCTCTAGCACAGTTTCACAAAAGCTATGGCTTGTTGGGTGTACCCAAAGTCCTTTGTAGCACTGACCTTAAGAAATATAAATGTGGAGGAGGAAACTGAAAATGTAGTATAAGGTAAAACAACTGAGCTTCCCAGTAGAATATGCAAGAAGATGAAGCCTAGGAGTTCAAGAGCCGGAGCGGGAGGTCAGTGATTGATTTCATTAGCAAACAGGCCAGTACAAGGAGTCACTGGAGTTAACTGATGTGAAGCTGTTACAGGGTGAGTGCCAGGGCACAGACAGACCCAGTGCATGTGGAAGGGGCAGCGTGTGCCCAGCCAACGCACACAGCACCCTTTCAAATGGGTCCTTTAACCACAGGACTTCTGTACCTTTTGTAAAAAGATAGGGCCACTCAGAGTGATCCTGGGATCACACAGGTCCAGAAGCCAACGAAGAAAGATCGGCTCGCGTTCAATAGGTTTTTACTGGGAAGTGTATTTCATTACGTTCTAATTCTTGAAAACTTAGGGAATGAATGAGGGAAACAGCAATTTTCAATCCACTACCATGTTTAACGGAGCAGAATACCCTGTTCTTCTACCTACTCAGTTACCTGACTATTAATAATGACTAATAGTTACCTATAAAGTCTGCACAACAGACTCTTTTTTCTCTTTTGTACCTAGGGGAAAATGAGTACAGAATCAATTATTTCTGGATTGTATCACCTTGGAAAAAATTTTACCTGAGCTCCAAATCAGTATATTTGTACCATAATTTTAGATGGAGACAGAATGGTAGAATGGATGGAGATTTACAAAAGGTGGCTTTTCATTCTCATTTACTTTTGTCTTTGCTTGAATGGTGAGTGGATCATCAGATCATATCTGCTTTGGGGCAGGAAGCTCCTGAAATGTTCAGTTTACTCAGGCATGGGTTTGTTTGACTCAGTCACACCATGAAGATGTGGCAACAAGAGGTAGGTACTGTTGGGGACAGTGCTGGCGGGGGTGTGGTGAGTTGGGTAGAGGAGGTGGATTTAGAGCAATAGGTTTGAAGGACTGACTCCTAGTTATCAGAGAGCTCTTGAGCATCTACAATATGCCAAGCCTGGTCCTAGGCAGCGGGGATACAGGGGAGAATAGAGGAGACACCATCATTGCCCTCATGGTGGGTGAGTGGTTTTCAGGTTATTCCATGCCAAAAGAATGAAATGTTGAGGAAGATGGAAGAGAGAGCCAGCATTGTGTACGTGAGCTTCAAGTGGCCTTTTTTCATTTGTACTTTCATTTAATTCCTCCAGCATTCATTATTGACCATTTACTACACACAGGCTTTGTGCAAGACACTGGGGACACAGTGATGATCAAGCCCCATTTCCAGCACTTGTAGAGCTCAGAGTTTGGGAGGATGGAGGTGTAGATATCCCAGGACAACATATCTGAGCTCTGGTAGAGGCAGGCTCGGAGGAAGAAGATGCAAACCTTGCTGGAAAAGACGTAGAAGGCTTCCTAGAAAGGGAAGATGGAGGTGTAGGTGTCCATCCTAAAGGATGAAGGAGAGCTTGTGGTAGGACAATGAGGAGAAGATTCGGGAAGAGGGAATGTCCCGTTAGGGGACAGGGACACAAGAAGAAGGTTTTTAAGCAGGAGAGGGCCATGTGGACAGCCTTCGTGGGAAATCTGGTTTTAATTTAATTGAAGGCGTGATAGGGGATAACAGTCGAGTTCAACAAGTAACTCAACGAAAATGACATTTGAAGTTGATAACATCTGTGTTCAGGATCATGTCCTTAAACAGAGAATGTCTATTAGCAAGCCAGCTGAGGCCCTTAATAGGCAAGAACAACAGTTGGAAATCTCTCTGTAGGTACTTTATCCTTCTAGACCTGTGAGTCAGTGAAGCTGGAGCTACAAAGCATCAAAGTCTGTCTGATGCTGCCTCCAGCCCTGGCTCTCAGCATCGGCAACCATCAGGATCCTTTAGGTAAATGACTGAAAACTGCACATTCCCACCCCACCGCCTTTTCTGGATATTCTGTTTACCCAGATGAGGAGTGGCCATCCAAAATCTATATTTTGTAAAGCTCCGCAGGGATTCAGATACCTCACCTGGATTCAGATACCTCACCAGGGTTGAGGTACCGACTTGGAGGCTCATGGGTGTTCTATGGGACTTCTTAGGTGGTACCAGTGGTAAAAGAACCCGCCTGCCAATGCAGGAGACTTGGGTTGGACCCCTGGTTGGGGAGCATCCCCCGGAGGAGGAAATGGCAACCTGCTCCAGTATTCTGGCCTGGAGCGTCTCATGGACAGAGGAGCCTGGCGGGCTACAGTTCATAGGGTCACACAGAGTCTGACACGAGTGAAGTGACTTGGCCAGTGTGCACCCATGGGTGTTCTATCAGTTCAGTTACTAAGTCTGACTTAGTGACTGTAAGTGTCCAACTCTTTGTGACCCTATGGATTGCAGCAGGCCAGGTTTCCCTGTCCATCCCCAACTCTTAGAGTTTACCCAAACTCAAGTCCATTGAGTTGGTGATGCCATCCAACCATCTCATCCTCTGTTGCCCCCTTCTCCTCCTGCCTTCAATCTTTCCCAGCACCATAGTCTTTTCCAGTGAGTCAGTTCTTTGCATCAGGTGGCCAAAGGATTGGAGTTTCAGCTTCAGCATCAGTCCTTCCAATGAATTTCCTTTAGGATGGACAGGTTGGATCTCCTTGTTGTCCAAGGGACTCTCAAGAGGTGTTTTATAGGGTTCTATTTTAACTTGTAAATAGCCCTGGGGAGGTAGTGCTGCAATGGACTTTCCATGGCTGCCTTCCCAGACACACAGTAGGATTCCAGTGGCTTTATGGTGTGTGGAGCGTGGGGGTTCAGAAGAGGGCTCTGAAAGAATGTTCTGGAAGGGGTTGGGTGTGTTCGGGTGAGGAAGAAGGGGACAAGGTAGAGAAGGTCTAGGTGGTAGGAAGGGCTTCCAGAAGGGAGAGGAGAAGGCACTTAAGATGCCTCCAGCTGCTGGGGTTTTGCTGCACACGCCCTGCCCCTGAATCTGGGGGCAGGCTTATCTCCAGCCTCACCCCTTTCCGGTGGTGAGTGCGACACGTTAGCAGGCTAAGGAATTCCTTGGAAAGAAAAGGCAGCACAACCATCAAAGTTGGCTACTTTTCAACCTCATGAGTTGACCTGTGCTTCTGGAGCTCCCGGTACGACGGCCCTGTGACCGCGGAGAGGGCTGGGGCTCTCTGCCGGGACTTTAAGCTTGAGCTGCCCCCGATCACGTGACTCCAAGTNAGCCTTCGTGGGAAATCTGGTTTTAATTTAATTGAAGGCGTGATAGGGGATAACAGTCGAGTTCAACAAGTAACTCAACGAAAATGACATTTGAAGTTGATAACATCTGTGTTCAGGATCATGTCCTTAAACAGAGAATGTCTATTAGCAAGCCAGCTGAGGCCCTTAATAGGCAAGAACAACAGTTGGAAATCTCTCTGTAGGTACTTTATCCTTCTAGACCTGTGAGTCAGTGAAGCTGGAGCTACAAAGCATCAAAGTCTGTCTGATGCTGCCTCCAGCCCTGGCTCTCAGCGTCGGCAAACATCAGAATACTTTAGGTAAATGACTGAAAACTGCACATTCCCACCTCACCGCCTTTTCTGGATATTCTGTTTACCCAGATGAGGAGTAACCATCCAAAATCTATATTTTGTAAAGCTCCGCAGGGATTCAGATACCTCGCCTGGATTCAGATACCTCACCAGGGTTGAGGTACCGACTTGGAGGCTCATGGGTGTTCTATGGGACTTCTCAGGTGGCACCAGTGGTAAAAGAACCCGCCTGCCAATGCAGGAGACTTGGGTTGGACCCCTGGTTGGGGAGCATCCCCCGGAGGAGGAAATGGCAACCTGCTCCAGTATTCTGGCCTGGAGCGTCTCATGGACAGAGGAGCCTGGCGGGCTACAGTTCATAGGGTCACACAGAGTCTGACACGAGTGAAGTGACTTGGCCAGTGTGCACCCATGGGTGTTCTATCAGTTCAGTTACTAAGTCTGACTTAGTGACTGTAAGTGTCCAACTCTTTGTGACCCTATGGATTGCAGCAGGCCAGGTTTCCCTGTCCATCCCCAACTCTTGGAGTTTACCCAAACTCAAGTCCATTGAGTTGGTGATGCCATCCAACCATCTCATCCTCTGTTGCCCCCTTCTCCTCCTGCCTTCAATCTTTCCCAGCACCATAGTCTTTTCCAGTGAGTCAGTTCTTTGCATCAGGTGGCCAAAGGATTGGAGTTTCAGCTTCAGCATCAGTCCTTCCAATGAATTTCCTTTAGGATGGACAGGTTGGATCTCCTTGTTGTCCAAGGGACTCTCAAGAGGTGTTTTATAGGGTTCTATTTTAACTTGTAAATAGCCCTGGGGAGGTAGTGCTGCAATGGACTTTCCATGGCTGCCTTCCCAGACACACAGTAGGATTCCAGTGGCTTTATGGTGTGTGGAGCGTGGGGGTTCAGAAGAGGGCTCTGAAAGAATGTTCTGGAAGGGGTTGGGTGTGTTCGGGTGAGGAAGAAGGGGACAAGGTAGAGAAGGTCTAGGTGGTAGGAAGGGCTTCCAGAAGGGAGAGGAGAAGGCACTTAAGATGCCTCCAGCTGCTGGGGTTTTGCTGCACACGCCCTGCCCCTGAATCTGGGGGCAGGCTTATCTCCAGCCTCACCCCTTTCCGGTGGTGAGTGCGACACGTTAGCAGGCTAAGGAAGTCCTTGGAAAGAAAAGGCAGCACAACCATCAAAGTTGGCTACTTTTCAACCTCATGAGTTGACCTGTGCTTCTGGAGCTCCCGGTACGACCGCCCTGTGACCGCGGAGAGGGCTGGGGCTCTCTGCCGGGACTTTAAGCTTGAGCTGCCCCCGATCACGTGACTCCAAGTCTGTCGACGTCACCACAGAGAGTTTTTCTCGTCAGAGTCGTTCGGCATCTTCACTTCTCTTCAGTCTTGTGTTCAGCCATCTTCAGCGATTTGTGATGAAGGGGGTTATTTTTTCACCGCGGCCTACGCTTACCACCCGTCTCCCAGTTTTCCTGTTGCATTTAGAAACTTTTTTTTTTTTTTTTACAAAGGCGCACTCCTTCCTCCAATCCAACTTCAAAACAAATATGGTTTTGGCATAACGAGCCTGCCTTGTAACGGCTGCCCTCCTGTACCAGTCGCGTGTTTTCTCCCTTGGTTCCTCTTTATTTCTCGGCCCTTCCTCTCTGTGAGAATGAGGTGGGCAGGACTCCTCTCACCCAGCCCTGTTATCTGATGGTGTCCCAGAACTGACTGGTGAAAGATTCTGATCTCATATGGAGATCCCCCTTCACAATCTCCACCAGCATCGAAGTTTTTGCTGCAAGACGAAGACTGATTTCCTGTCTACCCTGCTTGTTAGTGTCTTCTCTTTCTGGAGTGAGTTTGGTGTGCTTTGCTTTAGATGTACCAATTCCAATTCATACTCTGTGCTAGAGGTCCTGCGGAGACAGAACTGGAAGGACCTCATCCCATTGCAAGAGGAGATTTCAACTTGATCGAATTTTCTTTCTTTCTCTCGAAGTATCCCGAGGATAAGCAGCCTAGCAGCCCTCAGTGTCTGGGAACCCAGGATCCTTCTGTCTTATTGCTTTGCTGCCTTCGTATGACCTAAGACACCTCTTGGTTGGTTCTTGAGCCAGGCAGTAGGATGCCATTTAAGGGCCTCGTGGGGAAGTCGCATAGCTCACTTCCGTCGTATCCCACTTGCTGTTAGTCCCGTGACCATATGTAGTGAAGCTAGGAAATGTAGTTTTTTTCTGAGTTTCTATGAACTCAACTGAATCCTTCATTGGTTACTGGAAGATTTAAAAAAATGTTTCATGCATGTGTGAGAAGGCTGTGCATTTTCTAATTATTGGGTACAGAATTCTGTTTGTGGTTATTAGGTCAGGCTTGTTAATTGTGTTGTTGATTTTTGTCTGCCCAACTTTAAATAACTGAGACCTGTCAATAGTTGAAATCTCCCTCCATGATGAAGTGGATTTGCCTATTTTCCCTTGAATTTCTATTCTTTCTCTTTATATTTTGTAGCTAATTAGATGCAATCATATTTTGAATTGCTGTGTCTTCTTGGAGAACTCTTTCATCACTACCTTAAGCGATCCTCAAGTCCTAATTATGCCTTTTCTTCTAAAGTATGTTTTATCTAGTATGTCTGCTACCTTTTAAAAATTCTTTAATTTTTAACTTTTACATGTTTTAATGCTTTAGATATATCTCACAAATAGTACATATGTGAATTTTGTTTTTAAAATCTTATCTAAAAATTTATGTTTTTTAATTGGAAATTTTAGACCATTTATTTATTTGATGTGTCTGTCTTCTTCATTTTAAGTTCAGTAAAAAGATTAAAAATAGAAGATTTCTGCTTCTGTTAGACATTTTCATATCTGTATCTTTTATATAGCTTAAACATGCTTTCATATCCTTTGAACATTTTCCCCATGTTAATATCCACA
Source organism: Neotragus moschatus (assembly GCA_006410615.1). Classification (NCBI taxonomy): domain Eukaryota; kingdom Metazoa; phylum Chordata; class Mammalia; order Artiodactyla; family Bovidae; genus Neotragus; species Neotragus moschatus. The sequence goes on along the minus strand of SJYA01000062.1, from coordinate 802,111 downwards.
ACAACAAAAATTCCAACATGTGTGATCCCTTTTTTTTTTCACATAGTTCTTGCAGTTTCTTCTGGATGTGTTTTTCCTGAGTATATCATCTTCAAAAAGTTTTAATGTGACTCTTAGCATGGCAGATTTCCTCAAGCCTGAATGTTGGATAATATTTTTATTACATTCTTATATTTGAATGACAGCCTTGACGGGAATGGAATTCTAGTTTAAAGCATCTTTTCCAATGCTTTAAAACTGATACTCTATTATCTTTTCCCATTTAACATTGTGTTTAAAAAATGCGATGTCCATTTTATTCTTTTTCATCTGCAGTTGATGTGCTCTTTTGGAGAGTGCTCTTTTTCAGAATTTTTTCTTTAAGTGTGGTTTTCTTAAATTTCATTCTAGTGTGTGTAAGTGTTGGATTTTCTTTCTCTCTCCTTTTGGAATTCTATATACCCTTTCAGTTTGAAGTCCTTTATCTTCCTTAATTCTGAGGACTTTATCTCCATTGCTTCCTCAAATATCTTCTTCTCTCCATTTCTACTGTATTTTTTTCTTCTATTCCATGACTCCTATTTTCTGAATACTGGTGCTTCTACAAATTTCTTAACTATTCTTTTATACTTTCTATTTCTGAGTCTTCCCCTATTTTATTTCTGGAGACATCTCATCTGATATTCCAACTCACTAATTCATTCTCCAGCTGTATGCATTTAACCACATAGAAGACTTACTGTGTTATTTATTACCATTATTTAATTTTTATACATTATATTTCCCCTTATTTTTGTTTTTTATCACTTTGTTCTCATGAACAAGAAAAGAAAAGGGGGAAGTCCAAGAGAAAGCCCCAGATAGGACACTCATATTTGGTATACTCCATCAAGCAATTCTTGAGCCCCAGTCTTCCCCTTCAGATTCTGAGATAGAGGCAGCCCTGAAAAGAATTCTGAGATGATCTTCCCAGTCCTGGGTTGGGAGAGCAGGAAATGCAGAGTCTACTCAGCTTTCACTTGTGTTCAGAAACGCTTCACAGGAACAGGACTTTTGAGCTGGTTTTTTTTTCGCTCCGGTTTTGCTCCTAGACCAGCAATCTGGGCTATTACTATTAATTTCTGAAGAGGGAGAGCAGCTATTGATTGCTCCAAGGCAATTGTAGGAAAGAGCAGAACTCAAACTGTTTTTCCTACTTTATCCTCCTAGAATAACACTGGCTGCGGTCCCTGGTGTTTCTTTTGTTTCCTAGATTTGGGGTTTCCTATCTCTGACTCTGAATGAGACTCGTAATGTTTTATGTGACTTCTCCATTGTGGCAGGAATGGGAACCTCAGGAGGATACTCTTCAACCATGTTCTATTTGTCAGGCCAGAGAAAGGATATATACACTATCTTATTATATATTTAATTATATACATTATCATTATATACATATATGTACATATAATTATATACATATTAAGAAAGTATAAGATTTATGTAGGTTAAAATAAAGTATAAACATGCCACTCCAGCATTATTGCCTGGGAAATCCCAGTGAATAGAGGAGCCTGGCAGGCTACAGTCCATGGGGGTCACAAAGAGTGAGACATGACTGAGTGACTAACCCACTATTTTATAGGATACATGTATATATCTTATGTAGTATAAGATTTATCTAAATCTTATATGATTTGTATGTGTATATATTTACATTTATTGTGAGGAACTATTTAAAGATTCATTATAAAGACTTGGCTCATGTGATTATGAAGGCTGGGAAGTGCAGATTCAGAGTGAATTGATTGGTAAGCTGAAAATCCAGGGGACCGTGGAGGGCAAGTGTCACAGTCTGAATCCTGCAGAGAGTGAGGCCTTCACAGTCTCACCAAATTGAGCTCCACCCAGGATGTGTCTTAGTATCTAATCAGGAAATAAGGCCCTTTGTGGCTTTATGAATTCCCCACATCAAAGGAAGACAAAGGTGTCTTTCTGTTGCTCTTACTCACATGGAAGCGACTGGACTGTTCCTATGGAAAGATTGACTCTCTACCCCATGATGAGGGTATCAGCTCAGGGTATCAGACCAGGGTAACCATTCTTGTTGTTCACTTGCTCAGTCGTGTTGACTCTTTGAGATCTCATGGACTGTAGAACACCAGTCCTTCACCAACTCCTGGACTTTGCTGAAACTCATGTGCATCAAGTTGGTGATGCCATCCAACCATCTCATCCTCTGTCACCCCCTTCTCCTCCTGCTTTCAATCTTTCGCAACATCAGGGTCTTTTCCAGTGAGTCAGCTCTTCCCATCAGGTGGGCAAAGTACTGGAGTTTCAGCTTCAGCCTCAGTCCTTTTGATGAATATTCAGGGTTGGTTTCCTTTAGGATTGACTGGCTTGATCTTTTTGCTGTCCAAGGGAGTGTCAAGAGTCTTCTCCAGCACCACAATTCAAAGGCATCCATTCTTTGGTGCTCAGCTTTCTTTATAGTCCAAGTCTCACATTCACATATGACTACTGGAAAAACCATAGCTTTGACTATATGGGCCTTTGTCAGCAAAGTAACGTGTCTGCTTTTTAAGATGCCATCTAGGTTTGCCATTGCTTTTCTTCCAAGGAGCAAGCGTCTTTTAATTTCATGGCTGCTGTCACTATCCACAGTGATTTTGGAGCCCAAGAGAATAAAGTCTGTCACTGTTTCCATTAGGCTCTAGAAGACACTAATTGTGCCCTCTGTGGGGATGGAGAGAATGAGAATGATTATTTGATAGCAGACTAATGTCATGCAGAAACAGACATTCACATCAGTAGGAGGGTCAACTCATGCTGTGTTCTCCCTGCCATCTCGGGCTTGGCCGCCCCACTCTCTGTTCTCCTTCTGGCCCCTTCCACCATCCATCCCCAGGGGCAGCTGGGGTGGGTCTCAGGAAGCCTGATTGTGCTTGCATTGCTCCCCTGGTGTGCCTTCCAATGACTTTGCTTGCTGCTTATAGTAGAATCCGTACTTGTCATCATGGGGCCCCCAGTGAGCCCCCGATATCATTCTTCACCATTTTCTCCATTGCTCACCCCACTCTGGCCACGATGGCCTCTCCCAGGGCTCCAAGCTCGCTCCTACCTTGGCTATTCCTTCTGTGAAACTCACTCCTCCCCAGATCCTCATGTGGCTCTCTGTCCTTAGTCGTTCATTTCACAGCCGGAGTGTCACCTTCTCTGAAAACCTTTCTCAGACCACCGTTCTAACTGGTCTTCCCCATCCCATCGTGATCCTATGCCCCATTACCCTGTTTTGTGCTCTTTGGCTGTATAACCATTATAATAATGATTATAACACTGATCTTATTGATTTGTTTTCTTATTTTTGGTCTGCCCTCCCCCACTAGGTTATAACCTTCACAAGAGACTCCGTGGTTTAACCACCTCGGTCTCTAGTGTCTGCAACTTTTGACATTCAGGAACAACAGGTACTCAGATACTGATGGAATTAATCATGCTCTTTCAGTGCATGGTTTGCTTCGCTTGGTTTGCTCATTTAACAAAGATTTTAAAAATTATTATTTCAACCAAAATGTGAACACGATTTTGGGTGTTTTCCAGAGAAACTAGTTCATGGAGAAGCGTTGCAAAAATAAGACTCATTTGACAGAAATAGTATGGGATTCAGTTGGATCCCAGTTTGCATTTGTAGGGGCACATGTGAGGTCCTGAGCTATGGAATGCTTGCCTGTCTGACTTAAGGAGCGCACACAAAGTTCAGAATGAGCTTTTGCTTATACCCTCCTCCTCTGAGCTCCTCTCTCATGCCCCGTGGCAAGCTGGCAAGAAGCAGCTGATGAAGGCGTAGGGCAGACAGGGTCAGTCCTGGATCTCTGCTACCTTCTGACATCCTAACACCTCGGGGAAGATAGCAGCTCTCAGCACCTGGCCCAGGGTCTCCATGAAGCCCTGGCACAGTCACCCAAAATGCCAGGCTGCTGCACAGGCAGGCAAGGGACCTTCAGTGGAGGGGGCTGGTGCTGACAGAGGCGGAGAAGTGAGCCAGGGGCCAGCCGGAGCTTGTGCCAGAGGCTGCTGGGAACAGACTCGTGTCTCCACCAAGGGTTCAAGCTATCCTCTGACAGTGCTTGTCAGGGGTTTTACCACTCCCCTGAATGTGTGTGATTCAGCCCAGCTCAGCTGGCAGTGTGGAGGGGCAAAGAGGTGTTTTCCTTGTGCTGTGCCTTACCAGGCTCACGGGTGGTCCCTGGGCTCCTCCAGGTGGTCTTCGGTGGGTAGAGATTGGCATCCAAATCATAAGTCAGACTTAATCTCCTTTCTTTTAAAATTAAAAAAAATTCTATTGAAGTATATTCACAATTTTGTGTTCGTTTCAGGTGTTTATCAGCAAAGTGATTCAGTTATACGTATACATATATCAATTCGTTTTCACATTCTTTTCCCATATATGTCATTGCAGGGAATTGAATAGAGTTCCCTGTGCTATACAATAGGTTCCTGTTGGTGATCTATTTTATATTTAGTAGTGTGTATATGTTAACTCCAACCTTCTAATTTATCCCTCCCTCCAGCCTTTCCTCTTTGGTAATCCTACATTTGTTTTCAAAATCTGTGAGTCTGTTTCTGTTTTGTAAATCAGTTCATTTGGATAATTTTTTAGATTCCACATATAAATGGTATCATATGATATATGTCTTTTCCAAACTTAGGTCATTCAGTGTGGTAGTCGTTAGATCTATCCGTGTTGCTGCAAGTGGCATGATTTCACTTCTGTTTATGGCTGAGTAATATTCCATTGTGTGTATGTGCCACGTCTTCTTATCCATTCTTCTGTCAATGGACGTGCAGGTTGCTTCCATGTCCTGGCTGTTGTTAATAGTGCTGCAGTGAACATTGGGTGCATGTATCTTTTTGAGGTATAGTTTTCTCTGGGTATATACCTAGGGGTGGGATTGCTGAGTCATATGGTAGTTTTTTCTATTTTTAGTTTTTTAAGGAACTTTGAATCTACTTTCAAGATGTGTTTTTCACTAGAGATGTAAATTCCTATTTAAAAGTACAAAGTGAGAATTAAAACAGAGCCACATGAAGCCCAGGGAAAAAAATCCCCATGTTTTGTGTGTTGGGAAATAAAGGGGCATCAAAGGGTGAACAAAATCAATTCAGGACCTTAGTATGTAGGTGGTTTTTGTGGTTGGGGCTCCACCAAAATTCCCAGAGATGGGGTGATTTGAGCGATGTCTATGAGGGGCCTAGTATGGATGACTCTTTTGGTTCAGTTGGATTTAATTCAGGTGTATTATCTGTGTGCCTGCTTCATGCCAGGCACTGTGGACAGTCTATCAGTTCCTGCCTTCTTGGACCTTATGTTTAGGTCGGGGATGCAAACAGACATCCCTTCCACAGAAGTATGATGACAGAGGGAGGTAGCTGCCTCCTTCTCAGCCAAACCTAGGGATTTAAAATCCCAAGAGTCAGTCCAAGTTCCTAACTCACCAACCTCTAGCTCTTTGAGTTTGGGCCAACTATATAATATTTTTAAGGGTTTAGTTTTCTCAGCTGTAATATGAGGAAATGACATCTTTCTTGTTCATCTTTCCGGTTCATGTTATGAGGATCTGATGAGATCATTTATATGAAAGCCCTTTTGAGCTCATAAGGAGAAATGTAAATTGTTACTGGGACCACCAAGAATTCAGTTTTGGAGTTTTCAGTGACAATCTCTTGCTGTCGATTGCTGTGTTGTGATGCTCCCTGTTAGCAATGGGATGTGAAAAGCTGAAAAAAGGTACAGAGATGCCCTGTCTAGTATGAGAGCCACATCTGACTGTCAGTTCAATTCAGTTCAGTCGCTCAGTTGTGTCCGACTCTTTGCGACCCCATGAATCGCAGCACGCCAGGCCTCCCTGTCCATCACCATCTCCCGGAGTTCACTCAGACTCACGCCCATTGAGTCAGTGATGCCATCCAGCCATCTCATCCTCTGTCGTCCCCTTCTCCTCCTGCCCCCAATCCCTCCCAGCATCAGTCTTTTCCAATGAGTCAACTCTTCGCATGAGGTGGCCAAAGTACTGGGGCTTCAGCTTCAGCATCATTCCTTCCATAGAAATCCCAGGGCTGATCTCCTTCAGAGTGGACTGGTTGGATCTCGTCGCGGTCCAAGGGACTCTCAAGAGTCTTCTCCAACACCACAGTTCAAAACCATCAATTCTTTGGTGCTCAGCCTTCTTCACAGTCCAACTCTCACATCCATACATGACCACTGGAAAAACCACAGCCTTGACTAGACAGACCTTAGTCGGCAAAGCAGTGTCTCTGCTTTTGAATATGCTATCTAGGTGGGTCATAACTTTTCTTCCAAGGAGTGAGTGTCTTTTAATTTCATGGCTGCAGTCACCATCTGCAGTGATTTTGGAACATCTGACCGTAGAGCTCCTGAAATAGACCTAGTCTGAACTGAGATGCACACGAGGGTGTGAACTATTGTAAAAAGAAAAAAGAGAGAGAGAGAAATAAGTAACATTTCAGTAACAATTTTTTTTTTGTATTGGTGACATGTTCAAATAATACATTGGATTATTGGGTTAAAGAAAATATATTATAACTGATTGAATTACTTATTTAACATGGTTACTAGGAAATTTTAAACTAGTGGTTTGGCTCACATTAGGTTACCCTTATGGCTCAGCTGGTAAGGAGTCAGCCTGCAGTGCAGGAGCCCTGGGTTTGATCCCTGGGGTGGGAAGTTCCCCTGGAGGAGGGCATGGCTACTCATTCCAGTTTTCTTTCCTGGAGAATCCGATGGACAGAGAAGCCTGGCAGGCTACAGTCCATGGGGTCGCAAAGATTGGGCAACTAACACACACATACACACACAAGGCTCACTTGATATTTTCACTGGAAGTACAGCTGTAGGGTTTCTCTTTGGAAACTTCATTCAATTCACAGTACACATAAACATTCGTATAATTTCAGACATGAAGACTCCTTAAAGTCGCAGCTATGTAACTCTAAAATGACTGTTTTAAAGGTTGTTTTCCATTTACAGTCAACATACACACAAAGAATATTCCTGTGAACATTAGATCACCTTTAGTGAGAAGCATTGTGGTGTTCCTCCAGGCAGGAAAGGGTTTCTTCATCATCGTCATCAAAGAGGCTGTATGGAAAGCCCCCCTGGACACTGTGTGCAGTGCTCTTGGGTCTAGACGGGCAGGTCTCTGCAGAGACATGATGAAGAGTCACTACAGCTGTGTGGTTGGAATGAAGACACCCCAACGTGTCAGCAAGGAGATTTTCCAAGGACCCCATGAACAACCGCAGTTTCCTCCCACCCTCGAATCTTTTCCCCCTCTCATGGAAAAAAGACCAAACAGGAAGACCCAGCCTTTCAGTCCCTTTTTAGAATTCCCTTCCTCACTGTATTCATCCCCCAATCCTTTGAAGGATTACCTGCACTGATCTTATCAGTTACTCTGNCCCCATGAACAACCGCAGTTTCCTCCCACCCTCGAATCTTTTCCCCCTCTCATGGAAAAAAGACCAAACAGGAAGACCCAGCCTTTCAGTCCCTTTTTAGAATTCCCTTCCTCACTGTATTCATCCCCCAATCCTTTGAAGGATTACCTGCACTGATCTTATCAGTTACTCTGAACAGCTCAGAAACTGGCCAACAGTCGTGTGGGTTGAAGGGCTGGGATGCAAGCAACTTTCTAGGGTTGTTCTCTTTTTGCCACTCAGCTGCTGTCAGAGGAAGAAGCAAGAAAGTAGAAGGACTCAGGGAGAGGCAGACACTGGCCATGCCCGCTCCCTTGCTTCTATTCTGAGAAGGATGCCTGGGTATTCCCACCATGAACCTGGTGCAGGGGATTCCCTGTGGTTCTTGGAGCGCCACCTTTATTTTTTGTTCATTTTGTTTTGTTGTTTACTTTTGTTTGTTCATTTTTTATTGAAATATAGTTGATGGTGCAGACGGTTAAGAATCTGCCTGCAATGCTGGAGACCCGGGTTCAATCCCTGGGTCAGGAAGACCCTCTGGAGAAGGGCATGGCAACCGACTCCAGTATTCTTGTCTGGAGAATTCCATGCACAGAGGAGCCTGGTGGGCTACAGTCCATGGGGTCGCAAAGGGTCGGAAATGGCTGAGCAACTCACACTTTCACTTTCATAGCTGATTTACAATGCTGTGTTAATGTCTGCTGCACAGTAAAGTGATTCAATTATACACGTATATAGATTCTTTTTAAAGTGTTCTTGTCCACTATGGTTCATCATAGGTTACTGAGCATAGTTCTCTGTGCTATATAGAGAAACAATCTTTCCATGGATTCTTTCAGAGGAAACTGCTAGATGCCTAACAGCAAAAGTAAAGCCTCAAACCAGCAAGCAAAAAACCCAGTCTGTAGAACTGGCCCATCTTGGTTAGTTGTGATTCCTTGTCTAGAGGAGCCACAGAAATAAGGCGTGTCCCTCTGTGAAAGATGGGCTTGGAATGCCATCTGCCCTTACACACGGCACTGCTGAGGGCTTCTGGGTTGACTGTGATAGAGTAAAATGCTGGTCAGTCACCTTCTGGAGGAGTTCGCTGGCCTGGTCCGCGAGCAGACCCAGCAGATCCCTGCCCAAGTTCCACGAGTGGGATGACCAGTGGCGATATAAAGGGCAAGCAGACAAGTAAGTCTTTCTTTCTGAGAATGTTTTCACTGCAGTTAGGTTAGAAAATGATCCAGGGAAGGCATAAACTAGCCCTTTCATTTAGCAAAATAAAATGCCTATCCCTTGGGCAATCCGAGCCGTAGATGTCCCAGCCAGAATCTTGTTCTTAAAGTTTTCATTTAATTTGCACCCCCGCTTCCTGCCACCTGCCAGTATCAGGTTGGACAAGAAGAAAGGGAACAGCAGCCTGGCAGATGCTGTCATGTGGTATGTCCTTGTGGAATAGCTTCCACGGCATTTATATTAAATAACCACTGGAAAATGTGGGGTGCCAATGACAGGAGGTGTCTGTGTCTCCTGGGGCTTTGTTCCAGTTTTAATGAAAATGGATAATGCAGGGAATGTCTCAATTTTCAGAGCTGTGTTTCTTCATTAAATACTGTCACTCTTCACAGGGAAGGAACTAGACATTCCTGACACACGATTTGGCAGGTCTCAATCACAGACACTCCAGTATCGGCTTTCAGAAACCCGTTCCAGATTTGGCCCAGGCTGTCAGACCTTGTCCGGGCACTGATTAGGAGAAGACCTCCAGGTCTGGGCAGAGAGCTGTGCTCTAAAATAATACTTGCTGAGTCTCCCAAGGAAATCCGGTTGAGGAGGGTAAGTGGTTTGCTCTTCAAATGACCTCTCCCCCCTGGGAGAAAGCATATGGCATGAAAGTACACGGTGTACCTCTGGTGTCCCCACAAGAGTTTCAGACAAGAGAAAGGACCCTGTGTTTGAACCGAGCGAAGAAGGTTTTCTCCGATTCCTAGCATACCTGTCCTCATCAGCTAATTCAACTAAGCACAGCTGGTGGCAGGGGCTTCCCAGGTGGCACAGGGGTAAAGAATCTGCCTGCCAATGCAGGAGACATGGGCTGGATCCCTGGTCAGAAAGATCCCCAGAGAAGGAAATGGCAACCCACTCCAGTATTCTTGCCTGGGAAATCCCATGGACAGAAGAGCCTGGCGGGCTACCATTCGTGGGACTGCAAAGAGTGGGACCTGACTTAGTGACTGAGAATGCATGAGCAGCTGGCGGCATCTGTCAATTAAAATTGAAATTGACTTTAAGGTAAAAATGCCTTATGTTCAGGGATTGGGGCTGTGTCTTCTGAGTGGTGCCTCAGTCAGCATTTCTCAAAGCATGTTCTTGAGATCCTCCTGCATCACAACCTGGGGATCTGTTTCAGTTAGATTTGAGGCCTCCTAACTACCAAATATGTGAGAACTGGAGCCAAAAATTTGCACTGTGCCAACCCACAGGCAATCCTGATATACCCCGAAGTTTGTGAGCTGGGGATGTAAAGAGAATGAGATTGGTTTCGTTTTGAACTTGTTTGTCTGTTGACGGGAAATTTTGAACCACGAAAGACAGGGATCCTTCTGAGTTTTGTGTTTGCTGACTAACGGGTGTATCTCGTCCTTTCTCAGTTATGGGTCACCATCTGCCCAAATACAGTGTTTCTAGGAAGTTGTTTCTGTGTGTCTTCAGAAAAGAATTTGTCCTTCAGTATATGTGATTGCAACATGTTGATAAAAGCAAGAGAAAAACAATAAAACTTTTGTTGAGTTTCTCATTTTTCTGAAGCAAGCAGTTTTCCAGTGATAAAAAAGCAATTTCGTGAAACTTACTGTTCAGGAGCTTAATGATAAGAGGGATATGGGCCTGTGTATTCATATGCAGACCCTTGCACATATAATCATCTAAGAGTCTGAGTTGCTTGGTCCTCAAAAAGCATGCTTTTTGGAATTTGCACCATACATGAATCTAGAATGACGTTTGGTTGCTGAAAGGATGCTCATGTTAGATCAATGCAGCAGGGAGTCGAAAATTTTTTGGTAAAGTTTGGATGATCTGAATTGTTTGTGTGTGTGTGTGTTGTGCTTAGTTGCTCAGATGTGTCCAACTCTCTGTGACTTCATGGATTGTAATCTGCCAAGCTCTTCTGCCCATGGAATTTCCTAGGCAAGAATACTGGAGTGGGTTGCCATTTCCTCCTCCAGGGGATCTTCCTTACCCAGGGGTCCAACCCACATCTCTTGTGGCTCTTACATTGGCAGGCAGATTCTTTACCACTGTGCCACGTGGAAAGCCCTATCTGCATCGCTTATGTTAGGAAAAATCTAGTTTTAAGCTATGTGGTTACCTTTTAGTTCAGTTCAGCTCAGTCGCTCAGTTGTGTCCGACTCTGTGACCCCATGAATCGCAGCACGCCAGGCCTCTCTGTCCATCGCCAACTCCCAGAGTTTACTCAAACTCATGTCCATCGAGTCGGTGATGTCATCCAGCCATCTCATCCTCGGTCATCCCCTTCTCCTCCTGCCCCCAATCCCTCCCAGCATCAGAGTCTTTTCCAATGAGTCAACTCTTCGCATGAGGTGGCCAAAGTACTGGAGTTTCAGCTTTAGCATCATTCCTTCCAAAGAACACCCAAGGCTGATCTCCTTTAGAATGGACTGGTTGGATCTCCTTGCAGTCCAAGGGACTCTCAAGTGCCTTCTCCAACACCACAGTTCAAAAGCACCCATTCTTTGGCATTCAGCTTTCTTCATAGTCCAACTCTCACATCCATATGTGACCACTGGAAAAACCATAGCCTTAACTAGATGGACCTTTGTTGGCAAAGTGATGTCTCTGCTTTTGAATATGCTATCTAGGTTGCTCATAACTTTTCTTCCAAGGAGTAAGCATCTTTTAATTTCATGGCTGCAATCACCATCTGCAGCCCAGAAAAATAAAGTCTGACACTGTTTCCACTGTTTCTCCATCTATTTCCCATGAAATGATGGGACCAGATGCCATGATCTTCGTTTTCTGAATGTTGAGCTTTAAGCCAACTTTTTCACTCTTCTCTTTCACTTTCATCAAGAGGCTTTTTAGTTCCTCTTCACTTTCTGCCATAAGGGTGGTGTCATCTATATATCTGAGTTTATTAACATTTCTCCCAGCAATCTTGATTCCAGCTTGTGCTTCTTCCAGCCCAGTGTTTCTCATGATGTACTCTGCATAGAAGTTAAATAAGCAGGGTGACAATATACAGCCTTGACGTACTCCTTTTCCTATTTGGAACCAGTCTGTTGTTCCATGTCAAGTTCTAACTGTTGCTTTCTGACCTGCATATAGGTTTCTCAAGAGGCAGGTCAGGTGGTCTGGTATTCCATCTCTTTCAGAATATTCCACAGTTTATTGTGATCCACACAGTCAAAGGCTTTGGCAAAGTCTGGTTATCTTAGGCAAGGCCTATTGCATTAGACAGCAATGGAAACAAATGACAATCCTTCCCCTACAAAGTAACAAGTGGCTCTTCAAACAAATAGTCCTTAATTACTGCAAAACCACTCTAGTTCTCTAACAGAGCCCAGACTACGGCATCTAGGGACTGGCCACATGGAGTCAATGAGACAAAATGAAAACATCATTAGGCCAAAACTACATGTTTCTTCTTATGAACAGAGGAATCTTTTAGCCATCAGAGAAACTCTTTGTAGTTTGTCTAGTTAACCTAGAAATACCAAGGTGGTGTCCTGGACAACCTAGCAAGCAAAGAAGAATGTTGCTTCCTTCACTGTGTGACTTTAGAGAGTCCTGAAAGTGTGTGCTGTGCTGTGCTTAGCTGCTCAGGAGCCCGCCAGGCTCCTCTGTCCATGGGGACTCTCCAGGCAAGAATACAGGAGTGGGTTGCCATGCCCTCTTCCAGGGGATCTTCCTGACCCAGGGATTGAACCTGGGTCTCCTGCATTGCAGGCAGATTCTTTACCGTCCAAGCCTCCAAAGAAGCCCTTGAAAGTGTATAGCCCACAAATTTGTTCATTTTAGAGGAGATATGTTGATTTTGCTGAAGTTGTTGGGCCAGGAGGTTCTATAAAGTCCAGCCATGCTTCTCTGGACCCTTCTCTCAGGTCCTCTTATTACTCCATCACTGTGATGGGGATTCACCTTGTTCGAATGAACACTTATGAAATAAATGATATGAAGTGTCCAGGGCTGATGAAAAGTATCTCAAAATGTATTTATTTCCTTTACTTGATCTGGATTAAAATGAAAAATATCAGGTCTTAGACACTGCAAAGTTTAATCAAGAAATCAGAATCTACTCTGAATCTTTTTAAAATTTATGTGTTAAAAGTTTTACTCATTTATGGCCGTGCTGGGTCTTTGTTGCTGCATGTGGACTTTCTCTGGTTGCTACGAGCTATAGCTCCTCTCTAGTTATGGTGCACGGCCTTTTCATTGCACTGGCTGCTCCTGTCGCAGAGCACAGGCTCTAGGTGCTCGGGCTTCAGTAGTTGCAGCACGTGGGCTCAGTAGCTGAGGCTTAGCAGGCTTTAGGGTACGGGCTCAGTAGTTGTGGGACACAGGCTTAGCTGCCCTGTGGCATATGGGATCCTCCCGGGCCAGAATCGAACCTGTGTCCCCTTGCATTAGCTGGCAGATTCTTAACCACTGCACAAACAGTGAAGTCCCACTCTAACTATTTAAAATAGAGGATATTTAATACAGGAAACTGGTTGCACAGCTGATGAGAGTTCTGAGAAGCCAAGCAAAAGGAAGTGAAGGAATCCAAAAATCAGCAAGAGCAGGAGGCCCCCAGTCCCCTAGGCTGGGGACTCAGAGGAAGGAGGGATGTGAGCAGAGTTAGGAGCTGAATCACCCAGCTCCCGTGGAGGGCATGTCTGGTGGGAGCTGGAGCCATGCTGGAGATGCTGCAGCTGCTGAGACAGCCCGTGAGGCAAAGAGAGAAAGAGGGTGGCCCTCTGGGTTCTCCCTTCCTCCTCCTCAGTCTCTTTCAATGCTGTTCTTCAGGCAGGAAGCCTGGAAAACACAACAACAGAGGTTCATTTCCGTGTGATCAATACAGGGGAAGGAGGAGTGGATGGACACGTCACTCTGCTGGGAATAAGGCAGGACTGACTCCTTGCCATCAAACGTGGAATTCACTGAATTGTTGGAACTCTGGCCCAGCATCCTGACCAAACACAGTAGGGCAACTTTCCTTCTGAATCGTTTATTTGCTTGAGTGTGATATGCCATGATCATCAATACAGAGAAAGCAAGCGCAGACCTTCGCCCACTGCATAGAATAACCAGGGTACTTGGCACCATCTGCCTGCTGTAGCTGCCTGGGGCAGTGCGGTGGTTCTGACAGAGGTTAAAAATGTAACGAGGGCCTCTAAGAAAAGGACCACAACTTTCAGAGATCCTCCTCTGCTCAGGGATTGTGAGTCTGGGATTGAGGCTCTTTATTAAGCCATACTGGTTCTTTCCAAGGAAAGGAGTATGCCTTTGGATAGTTGTACTGACTTATACTATTTAGCTATACTGAAGTAACATGGTCAGGAAAACATAGCAGTTATTACAGCAATGACCCATCTGTAACATGAATCCTTTTCTGTACTGATCCCCTCCTCCGCCATGTTACCCCCAAACTGAGTTCGCCTCTTGGTGGTTGTTCAGCCAAAAAACACAACCAAGTCAAAGATCAGGAGAAAGAAGGATTTATTATTACTTGCAATAAGTAAGGAAAACGCTGAAGATCTTTCCCAAAGTAATGTCTCCCTGAACAGAAAACTGGGAAAGTTTTAAGTTAAGTGTTAGTCACTCAGTCGAGTCCGACTCTTTGCAACCCCATGGACTATAGCCCTCCAGGCTTCTCTGTCTGTGGGATTCCCCAGGCAAGAATACTGGAGTGGGTAGCCATTTCCTTCTCTATTTAAGCTAAGGGCATATGCATATTCATGAACAGGCTTGGGTTGTTGACAGAGTTCAAGCTTTAGTGGATTGAAGTCGTGAGGGTCAGAAAAGGCCAACACCATCATCCCGTAAGTTCCAGCTGATCTGGTGGTTGAGCCTTCAGGCTAATATTTAGCACTGAAATAGAACTGGGAGTTTTTGTTGTTATTTAGTTGCTGAGTCAAGTCCGACCCATTTTTGCAACCCCATGGACTATAGCCCGCCAGGCTCCTTTGTTCATGGGACTTCCAAGAATACTTCAGTGGGTAGCCATTTCTTTCTCCATGGGATCTTCCTGACATGGGGATTGAATCCCTGTCTCCTGCATTGGCAGGCAGATTCTTTACCACTGAGCTACTTGGGAAGCTGGAGAGTCTTTACAACTGATACTTTATCTTTGCTATGGTTACTTCTCTTGCCTGAAACCAGTAGTTTTATTTCTATATTCTTTTGTTCCTCTACAATTAGTAACTACTGAGACCTGTTCAAGGGCAAGCACTGTGGTCAGGCTTAGATCACAAAATGGCTTAAGGCAAAAATGGCTTCTCTTCTGTCAAGAAATCCATTCCCATTTCTCTTTTTCCAGGGACTCCCCACCTTACTTGTTCATACTTACTTTCTGGTACTGCATCCCATGTTAGGCTCCTCTTGTACATTTCCTGCTCCAGTCCTGCAGCCAGCCATTTCCCTAAGGAGCCCTGGAGCCTTATATTGGAAACAGCCTTAGAAACCAAGATCTCAGTGCTAGATGTGCTCAGTTTGACCACTCTTCATCCATCCATCCATTTCTTAAGCATATACCTTTCCCAGTGCCGTCTTTGGTCAAGACTCCAGAGCAGAAGAGACGAATGAAGTGTAAATAGTTCTATTACTGCATGGCTCAAGAGAAGTGCTGTCCCTGGGTATGCATAGAGCTCCACAGCAACTAGAAGGTGAAAGATGATTTCCGGTTGGAGATCCATTTCACAGAAGTCTCTGTTCTTGATCCTAGACTTTGCCTCCTATCTTCTAGGTCCATATCTTAATAGCTTGGCTCATATCTGCCATTCTACATTATAGTCTGTTATATCAGCCTGAGCTGAGTTTAAATTCTGATTCTGTCACTTATTAGCCATGTGACCTGGAGCCTGTGTCTTCACGGTACTGCACCTTGGTTTCTTTGTGTGTAAACTGGGGATGGTGATGCCAATAAGACCCACCTTTGGAGGCCTTTGGGAAGATTCAGCAGAAGGCATCTGGAGTGCCTGGCACAGTGTCTGGCACAGTCAGGAACAACAAATACTGGCAATGAAATGAAATGAAAACTGAACGACCATGAAAACTGGATTCCCTCTGGGGGCAGCATCACCTTGAGTGTGACGCTGATTCTTAGGACAGGGATGCAGATAGGCTGTGATTAAAACAGGCTGTAAAGGCAGAGCCCAAGAAGTGGCTGCAGAGTGGGCTGACTCCTGGGGTCCCAGTCAGGTCTGTCCTGCAGATGACACTGTTTTTGAGATGTCAACCATCAGTGACAGAGGTCTTGGGGTCACCTGGCGTATGGAGGCTCAGCACAAAACAGCACTAGGGGGATGAGACAACTGTTGCCACTTTCTCTCACCTCCATCTCTGTGATTTATCCTTATCAGAATGCATTAACATAGCCAGCCTCCCATGTCAATGTATGCTTGATGTTCCAGAAGGAATCTTCACACTAGGGTTTTCCACCACAGAGCTGCCTCCCCTGACAGCGATGATGAACCTATCAAATGTTCCCTGTTCTGGAAAGAAAACAGTATTTAAACTAAGGTGCTTCAGAGAGTCTTGACAACTTGTAGGGGCAGGTGAGGCACAGATGTCATGAACTTTCACTGGGACCAGGTGTGTCCTCAAAGTCTTAAAATAGAGTTTACTATGGAGGTTGTGGTTGTCTCATGTGATGTTTTTCTTTAACTTGAGAAGCATCTAGATTAGTGACCTCAAGGAGTGGCTCTTGGACCTATAGCATCAGCAACCTCTAGGAACTTGTTAGAAACATAAATACTTGGGTCCCATCCCAGACCTACTGAATCAGACACCCTGGTCGTACGCCTTGCCTCCTGCCCCTGCCCACTACAATCTATGTTTTAACAAGCCCTCTAAGTGATTCAGATGCCAGATAAAGCTTAGAAACTATTGATCAAAAAGATGCACGACTCTCCCAAACTTTCAGCCTTAAAGCTAAAGGTGTTTCGAGCTCTGAGCACCTGAAGAGAAGACTCTCTCTAATGTATGACACTCAGTAGGTGCACATTGCTGCTGCTGCTGCTAAGTAGCTTCAGTTGTGTCCAACCAGGCTCCCCCGTCCCTGAGATTCTCCAGGCAAGAACACTGGAGTGGGTTGCCATTTCCTTCTCCAATGCATCAAAGTGTAAAATGAAAGTGAAGTCACTCAGTCGTGTCCGAGTCCTAGCAACCCCATGGACTACAGCCTTCCAGGCTCCTCCATCCATGGGATTTGCCAGGCAAGAGTACTGGAGTGGGTAGGTGCCCATTAAGTATTTATTGAATGAATGAATTTAAAATTACTGAAGTGGTTAAAATTCAAGACACTGACAACAGCAAGTGCTGGGGAGGATTTGGAGCAAAATGAACACTCATTGATTGCTGATGGGAATGTGAAATGGTACAGCCACTTGGGCAGTCAGTTTGACAGTTTCTTACAAAACTAAACATGCTCTTCACATACAATCCGGCAGTACCACTTTTTCATACTTACTCCAAGGAATTAGAAACTTATGTCAACACAAAAAACCTGCACAGGCAGGTTTATAGCAGCTTTATTCATTAATTGCCCCAACGTGGAATCAACCAAGAAGTCCTTCAGTAGGTGAATGGACGAATAGTGTGGTATATTCAGACAATAGAATATCATTCCGCAGTTAGAGGAAAGGAGCTATCAAACCATGACAAGACATAGCGGATCCCTAAATGCGAATCACTAAGTAAAAGAAGCCAATCTGAAAAAGCCACATTCTGTTTGATTCCAATGGTGTAACATTCAGGAAAAGGGAAGACTGTGGAGATAGTAAATAAGTCAATTCAAGGGGTGGGGGAAGTGTGGGATAAAAAGGTGGCTCACAAGAGGATTTTTCAGTTCAGTTCAGTTCATTTCAGTCACTCAGTCATGTCCGATTCTTTGCGACCCCATGAATCGCAGCACGCCAGGCCTCCCTGTCCATCACCAACTCCCAGAGTTCACTCAGACTCACGCCCATTGAGTCAGTGATGCCATCCAGCCATCTCATCCTTGGTCGTCCCCTTCTCTTCCTGCCCCCAATCCCTCCCAGCATCAGAGTCTTTTCCAATGAGTCAACTCTTCGCATGAGGTGGCCAAAGTACTGGAGTTTCAGCTTCAGCATCATTNTCTTTATTATGGAGTTTCCTCCCTGTAGGAGGGATTGTATCAGTGGCTTGTCAAGGTTTCTTGGTTAGGGAGGCTTGTTTTGGAGTTCTGGTGGGTGGAGCTGGATTTCTTCTCTCTTGAGCATGGGGTATCTCTTCACAGCTGCTCCAGCAAAGCACAGCCTCTGCTCTTTACCTTGGACAAAGGGTGTCTCCTCACTGCCTTGCTTCCTGACCTTCAACGTGGGATAGCTTCTCTAGGCCCTCTTGCGCCAGCGCAGCCACTACTCCTTGGATGCGGATTGATCTTCCCGGCCCCCGAGCCTGGCCTCGGATGTGGGGTGGCTCCTCTCGGCTGTTCCTGTGCCGTTGCAGCCTGGCACTCTTGGCTGCTGCCCCTGACCTCGGACGTGGGGTAACTCCTCTCGGCTGTGAGTGCGGCAGCCGTTGCAGACACTTGTGCTGAGTGTTAATTAATCAGTGGCTCTTCCCAGCCCCTCACCCTGGCCTCGGATGTAGGGTGGCTCCTCCCGCCCCCGCCCCTGGCCTCGGGCATGGGGTGGCTCCTCCCGGCCGCCGCCCTTGACCTCGGATGCAGGGTGGCTCTTCCTGGCCCCCGACCCTGACCTCGGACGTGGGGTGGCTCCTCTTGGCTGTTCCTGTGCTGTCGCAGCCTGGCACTCTTGGCCACTGCCCCTGACCTCGGAAGTGGGGTGGCTCCTCTCAGCTGTTCTGTGCCATCACAGCTTGACACTCTCGGCTGCTGTCTCTGTCCTCTGAAGTGGGGTAGCTCCTCTTAGCCACGCTGAGTGCGCTGGCCCAGCCATCGCAGCCTCTTGCGCTGAGTGCCTGGAGAAGAACACTCAGAGCTGATGAGTAGAAGGCAGACTCAAGCTGAAGGGATCAGATTCTATCTTCTTAGGAGTCTGAATCGGGGACCAGGAGTAGGACTGATGGCCTTGGCTGCTGGCTGGTCTTCTCACAGGTGAAGCCAGGATCCTTGGGGCTACACAGTCTACCCTGGGAATCTGGAGCAGAGAAGAACTGGATGGAGCACCTGAGGCAAGTCCATAAACTGGGCAGCTTACAGGAAGGCGGTGACCCACGGACTGACTACTATCTTTTTAATTATCAAGTAATTCCTGTGGTGATTTTGGAAGGATGCAAATATCTTGTTCACATCAATTTTTGCCTCCTTTTAGCATCCACTGATTATCTTTACCTGACACAGTTATTCCATTTAATGTCCAAATGGTACTTTAAAATAATCTATTATACATTATTTCCTACATGTCATACTTCTGTTAAAAAAGGTTTCCTTTTCAATTGTTAATGAAGTGTATTTCTTCATAAAAAGGTAGAAAAATAATTCATTTTTAATTGTTTTCCTTTTTTAGAGAGGTTACTGTAACAGTTACCTTTGTTGATGGCAAATACTTTTTTACTGTCCTTTTTTCTTTGTTGATTACTTTTTATTTCACTTTATCTTATTCATCTCATTATTATTCTGTTGTATAAAAATTTGTTATTAGTATGTCTTTATAATGCTCATTTTTCATTTATTTTGTTTTTGTTGGATGTATATTTTTATTTTCTTATTTTTATAGATGTAATTATTTTAGGCTGTGCAGTTTCATCTAAGTAGTTCTTCTTCTATAGTCTGTGTATTATAGCATATATTATTCACATTAAAGTTATTTTCCAAAATCTTAGAAATTCTGATTTTTTTAGTTTATTATATTTATTGGGGTGTAATAGACTCACAAGGTTGTATTAGTTTCAAGGGTACAGGAAAGTGGTTCAGTTATATATATGGCCATTCCTTTTCAGGTTATTTCCCCTTATGGATTATTACAGAAGATTGAGTAGCGTTCTCTGTGCTATATGACAGCAATCTTTGTTGATGATTATATATATATAGTAGTGTGTGTATATACATACTCCTTTGTGTAACTTTGTGTTGCTCCCAAAATATGAGTTTGGGTGTGACATATATTAATTTCCAAATGAAAGAGCTTGATTTTGACTTCTGTTTGTTTTGCCATTATTTTCTAGTTTTATTGCATTGCTATCAGAGAACTTCTTTTTGTTTATAAAATTCATTAATATTTTCTTTGTGCTATTAAGTGACTAATATAGTAATCCATTAAATTTTACAGATAGTATCATAGAACTTTGTAAACAGATGTGTTTTCTTTTTATTGAGTGTTTGTATTTTGATGAACATCTGCTTTAGACCTTCCTTATTGATTATGTTATTAAGTCCTCTATTATTTTATTTATTTGCTCATTTGACTGACTTGAACCATAAAGATCTGTTAAAAATCACCTTAGATTAGTCTAGTTTTAGTTTTCCTTTCGTGTCCTGTAATTTGTCCTATAGGAAGGTCACTAATAAATGTTACTTAGTGCATAGGTATTCATAACTCTTTTATCAATAATTTTATTGTGAATTGTAATTCTGAATATTAGAAGGTAGATGTTTGAGCTTGTTTTTTATGCCTTTTGGTTTGAAATCTACCTTTTTAAATATCAAAATAGTACCTCTCCATTTGCTTTTATTATTAAGTAGGCATTGCTCAACTACTTAATTTTATAATTTGAATGATTTTATTTTACTTTAGACTCATATACAGTTAGGTTTGAGTTTGTTTTATGAGCCAATTGGAAACTCATTTTCTAATCTATATGATATCATCATTTTGAGGCTTTCTCTCACCTTTTTCGTACACTTAGTGTATATTGTGTTGCAGTCACCCTGTTTCTTTATCAACGTGATATGCTTCATAGTATTTTTGTCAACTTTTTTATTTTTTGGCATTAGGAATTTTGATATTTTTCCAGTTATTATTTTACATCAATAATTTTATAATATCTCTTCATTCCCATTTATCTTAATTCACCTTCTACTACTTGAGTTTGTCGATTTTCAATTATATCATTAGACTGTCACCTTTTTCTCTGAAAAGTTCCAACTCATATTCTCTTTTCCCTTCACTACCTCCTTTCTCCAACCATTTTTAGTGGTGTTATTTCTAATTTGTCAAAACATGTAAGATTCATATTAATATATTGTCCTTCTGCTGCTATCCTCACTTTGGTTTTGATCTTACTTTACAAATATATTCAATTCTTAAAATTTTTGCTCATTTTCCTAAAAACCTATTGGTTGAGTGGAGCTTATTTTTGGTAGATTTCATAGGAAGGGCTTCTGGGTATGATTTTCCACAAATTTCCTACATTTGTGCATGTTTGCTGCCACTAAGTCACTTCAGTCATGTATGTTTAGATGAGTTTTATTATAGCCTTAATACTTGAAGAATGCTTAGTATTTGGCTGAATATAACACAGTTGTCACATAATCTCTCTCCTTTGGGTTCTAAACAGTGGTGCTTCACTATTGTCTTGCTCTCCATTGATGTTGAAAAGTCTGATGGCTTTTGGTAAAACCTGAATTTTTGGTTTTTTATTTGCCCCCAAACTTTATGATATACATAGTGTAACTTAAAAATGTACAATGTGTTGACTCAATACACATATTGCAATATGATTACCATGGAGTGTTATCTAACACCTACATCACATCACATCATTACATTTTCTTTTTTTATAATGAGAACATTTTCCACTCTCTTAGCAGGTTTCATGTACATAATACATTACTGTTATCTTTAATCACAATGCTGTGCATTAGATCTCCAGAAGTTATTCACCTTCTAACCGGAACTTTGTACTCTGACTAACATCTCCCCATTTCTCCCACTCCTCACCCTCTGGCAACCTCCATGCTACTCTATGTTTTCACAAGGTCAGATTTTTCACACTCCACATATAAATGACACCATGCTGCATGAGTCTTTCCTTGTCTAACATTTCATTTAGTTTAATGTTCTCAAAGACTGCCTGTGTTGTCACAAATGGACATTTGTTCTTTTTCATGGCTGAATAATATTCCGATATCATCCATTCACCATTGACAGATATATAAATTGTTTTCATACTTAGCTATTTTGGAGTAATGCTGCAATAAACACGGGTTATAGATATCTTCTTCATATCCTATTTTCATTTCCTTTGGATATATGCCCAGAAATTAAATTGCTGGATCACAATATGGTTCAATTTTTAATTTTTTTGAAGAATCTCACTAATTTTATCCATGGTGGATACATCAATTTATAGTCCCAATAGTGCAGAAGATATTTTTACTCTACATCCTTGCCAATGCTTGTTTTCTCTCTGATGATAGCCATTCTGATACATATGAGGTGACATTTCATTGTGATTTTGACTTGTATTTGCATTAACATAACAAATATATGACTTTCTCATTCTGTAGGTCACTTCTTCATCTTGTTGATGACTTCCTCTGCTGAGCAGAGGCTATTAGTTTCATATAGTTGCACTTATTTATTTTTTGCTTTGTTGCTTGTGTTTGTGGCGTCATACGTCTATTTTTATGCTGGGACCATATTGTTTTGATTGCTATTGCTTTGCATCATAGTTTAAGATTTGTTGAAATTTTGACAGGGATTGCATTCAGTCTATAGATGGCATTGGAAAGTGCGGACATTTTAACAATGATTCATTTTCTGACCCATGAAAATGGGATATCTTTACATTTGTTGTGTCTTCTTCAATTTATCTTGTTAGAGTCCTTAGTGTAAAGATCTTTCAATTCTTTGGTTAGATTTACCTCTAAGTATTTTATTGTTTTTTATGCTATTGTGAATGAGATTATTTTCTTCATTTCTTTTTCAGATATTTCATTGTTAGTGTATAGAAATGCAATTGACTTCTGTATGTTGGCTTTCTATCCTGCAATTTTATTGAATTTGTTGATTGGGTCTAACAAGATTCTAAAGGATTTTCTCTATATAAGATCATATTAACTACAAATACAGATGATTTTACTTCTTCCTTTTGGATTTGGATGCCTTTTATTAATTTATTTTGCCTGATTGCTCTAGCTAGGACTCTAGTCGATGTTAAAAAAAGGAGTGGTGAGAGTGGGTACTCTTTACTTGTCCTGTATAGAGAAAAAGCTTTCAGTCTTTCACTATTGAGTATGATGTTAGCTCTGGGTTTGTTACAAAGGTAGTAGCAATGGGTGTGGTGACAAAAAGGGTAATATTTTACATAAATTTTGGAGAGCAAGTTGACAAGATTTGCTGATAGACTTTAGTATCAAGTGTACAAGAAAGGAAAAACTAGAAGACAAGACAAACTGCAATTATGTTGGCTATGCCGGTGGATGAATGAAGTTGCCATTTACTGAGCTAGGAAGTATGGAATAGAGGAAATTTACATTCATAAAGTAGCTTTTGTTGTTGTTAGGTCTTAACATCCACATGCACATGTCAGATACACAGGTGGATATAAATCCTGAGATTAAGGAGAAAGGTCAGGAATACAGATAGAAAGTTGATAGTTTTCTTGGCTAGACAATAGAGGTGAAATGAATATTATTTATTATCTCACTTAAAAATTACTAGAAATAGGATAACAATATTTTTACTTTTTCAAAAGTTGAGGCAAAACTCACTTTGGAGAATACTCTTTAAGAGAAATAATTGTTCCATTTGGTTTTGTGTCCCCACCTCAGATGGTAAAGAACCCGCCTGCAATGATGGAGACCCAGGTTAATTCCTGAGTCAGGAAGATCCCCTGGAGAAGGGAATGGCTACCCACTCCAGTGTTCTTGCCTCGAGAATTCCACAGAAAGAGGAGTCTGGCAAGTTACAGTCCATGGGATCACAAAGAATCAGACACAACTTAGCAACTAATGCTTGGGCTTCCCTGGTGACTCAGACAGTAAAGGATCTGCACACAATGCAGGAGACCCAGATTTGATCCCTAAGTTGGGAGAATTCCTGGAGAATGGAAAGACTACTCACTCCAGTATTCTTGCCTGGAGAATTCCATGGACAGAGGATCCTTGTAGGCTATAGTCCATGGGTTCTCAGAGAGTTGTGCATGGCTGAGTGACTAACACTTTCACTTTGTCCACCTCCTGAAAATTGAAATTTTTGTTAAATATACCTTGAAATAATGCATACATAAAAGGATTTTGAGTCTACTGACTTTTTAATGTCAGTAGTTTTTGTTTTTTACATATACGTACATCTATTCTTTTTCATTTTTTTCCCATGTTGCTTATTACAGAATATTGAGCAGAGTTCCCTGTGCTATACAGTAGATCCTTATTAACCATCTATTTTATATATTTCAGCATGCATGGGTCAATCCCACTCTTTCAAAAACTAAAAAAAAAATAATCTAACATTCAGGTGTCATGAAAGATGCAAAATGAGTCATAAACAGATTCTGATTTTAAGAGGTCTATATAATTTCATTGTTTACATGGCATGAAGCTCATTCCATGGCTGCATGATGAGATGTTTGATTTGTTAATTAGGCAGAAACAGAGGCTACTCTTTTACCACATATGCAGGGGTTTATGTTTCTCCATATTCTTTCAATCATGGATCAGAGATTCAATTCTATGAATCTTAGTTTAACAGTTAAACACAACAAAATGATTGAAGTAAATGAGGTATTCCACTAAAATCATGTCAAAGTAGTGTGTATTTATAAAAGCTCATGTATCCCAAGGCTCTATATCTTTGTAGTCACTTTCAAATGATCTCCATCTCACCCCTACATTCTTTGTACCATCGTAGCAACCCATATCCATTATTTCTTTAGGATTAAGAGGATAGATTCTGAATCAAACCACTTAGTTTCAGATTCTTAGCACAATTAAACATTAGTTTGTTCGTATGTGATATGAATATAGTTATAATAGTTAACTAATGATGTTGGTGAGAACATAACTGAGAAAAAACATGAAAAATGTAAAACATAGTGTCACATGAATGATAACCAGTATATATCTTAGTAATTATTACAAAATGTCCAACTTTTTTCTTTAAAAATTACAGTTTAATTTTACCTACACACTTATTTTCCCTTTTTTCCTATTTTAAATTATTTATTACATTAATAGTACATTAAGAATACACCAATTAGGGATATAAGTTTCAAACAATTCAGTAATTTATGTTACAATGGAATGTATAGGAAGGATATCAGAGAGCTCAGAGAATTGACAGAAATGTTGGTGAACCAGGTGTAGAAAATGGACATATATTAAGAGAAGTCTGTCAAAATAAGGTCACAGAAAGAGTTGTATTAAGAATGCCATCACTGGACACTCATTACTATATAACTGCATCCTTATGTCATTTCACCATAATTCAAAGTCCTCAAATTTATATATATATATCATACGTCTGTGTTCTCATATTGGCTGATATTAGAATCACCTGGATGGGGGTTGTGTTAAAAATATATATGTTTAGGTCTCATTCTCAGAGCTTTTAATTGGTATAAATTGAAGCCTGGATAATGGGATTTTTTAAATTTTTTTGCATTTTTAAGTTTCTATTGAAATACTGTATGATGACAAGTAAACTTGATATAGAATTTTTTTAAGTTTCGTATATATGTTAATTATTATAGCATTTTACAGCTTCCTAGATTAATCTAATGTGTAGCAAAATTTGATATATACCATTTTGGATGGTAGAAAAGAAGAAAGAGTTGAAATTCTCAAATAATTCCTACATGTATTGTATGTTAATTGCTTGACTCATTATAAAATACTATTTTTCAAAATAATTAGTATTCCTTTTAGAAAGTTAAAAAACAAAGATAAGCGTGTTATGAGAATTATCCATAATCTATTAAATGATCATTTCTGTAAATATTTTCACATTTTTCTTCAGATATTCCTCTTTGACTGTGTGATATGTGATGTGTGTCTATGGTGCAGGTAATCTCAAATTCTCATATGTACTTTGGTTCATAATATCAATAGTTGAAGTTTCATGGTTGCTGTCTCTTCAGAACAGAATTTTTCCTTGTTGAGTTGTGTCTTCTGAAGAGAAGGCCTCCAAAGATTAAGGATTAATTCAGCTAATGAACTGTGAATATTGGTAAATCGACACTTCAATGGGCAATGACATTCACTGATGCTCTTAACACCTGCTATCTTAGTGAAGTAATATTTGTGTGTGTTGTTACATCAGAAGCCACAGATTCACTTCTTTCCTAATTCCTTTACCTCCATTTTAGACTCTTTCTGCTTACATCCATTTTCCTTTTTTTGACAAATGAGAAATGAAGAAGCATTTAAAAATGTGTGCTTTATTGGATTAGTTTAATGGGCTTTTTCTAAATGTAAGAAACATAAACATAGTGTATAGCTTAAACTACTTTGCTGCTGCTGCTACTGTTAAGTCACTTCAGTCGTGTCCAACTCTGTGTGATCCCATAGACGGCAGCTCACCAGGCTCTGACACCCTTGGGATTCTCCAGGCAAGAAGTGGGTTGCCATTTCC
Organism: Neotragus moschatus; assembly: GCA_006410615.1. NCBI lineage: Eukaryota > Metazoa > Chordata > Mammalia > Artiodactyla > Bovidae > Neotragus > Neotragus moschatus. Next base: position 775,952 of record SJYA01000062.1, on the reverse strand, counting down.
TCCTCCAATGCCTGAAAGTGAAAAGTGAAAGTGAAATCACTCAGTCGTGTTCAACTCTTCGTGAACCCATGGACTGCAGCCTACCAGGCTCCTCTGTCCATGGGATTTTCCAGGCAAAAGTACTGGAGTGGGCTGCCATCACCTTCTTCATAAACTACTTTATAGTTTATTAAAAATAAATTGTAATTTGTAAAAAGTTATTTACATAAAAGGTCCTATCTAGAATGATGCTTATCACCCTTCTTCAAAGTGTAACCAAGATATCAAATTCATGATCCGTATTCTGCTGATTTAGATTTTCCATATTTGTATGGTTTCACTGTACTAGTTGGGCTTCGTGGCTCAGATGGTAAAGAATTTGCCTGTAGTGTAGGAGACCTGGGTTCGATCCCTGGATTGGGAAGATTCCTTGGAGAAGGAAATGGCAACCCACTCCAGTATTCTTGCCTGGAGAATCTCACGGACAGAGAAACCTGGTGGGCTACATACAGTCCATGGGGTCACAAAGAATCAGACACGACTGAGTGAGTAACACTCTGAATGTACTAGTTGGGGTTAAGAACCTTACTGCCAGTGCAGGAGACATAAAAGACCCAGGCTCAATCCCTGGGTTGGGAAGATGCCCTGGGGGAGGGCATGGCAACCCCTCCAATATTCTTGCCTGGAAAATTCTGTGGATAGAGGTGCCTGATTACAGTCCATAGAGTTGCAAAGAGTTGGACACAACTGAAGTGACTTAACATGTGTGCACACCTTGTGTTAGTCTCTGTGTTCTGGCTATAGTCTTAATCTTCAGAGTCCTTGCTCTTCAGATATTTGTTAATAAGGCCCCTGCGCTCTATTAAACTTTTGAATAGTATATGCAGTAGCTTCATATCTAATGAAGAAAGACACACAAATGCTGTGTGCAGAGTGGAGAAGGTATATTTGAAATATGAGTTACCAAAGCAAATGTAGGTACTTCATGTTTAAGCCAGGGTTGACGCATGACCTGTAGAAGGAAGCTATTTAGCAGAGGCACAATGCAGACCACTTCTTGCAAGCTCTCATTTGCTAAATAAGAAAATTAAAAGTCAACAAGATAGACTAAACATCTCCTATTACATATATTTGTTAAAAATAAAACAGCAAACTCAGTTTCCTTATTCTCAATTTAGTAGTATTTCCACTACACTGCAGTGACACCTCGAATCATCACTGATCTGTATTCTATTCTATTTGCACCATTGGAAAATGTGGGCTATAGAACCAGTTGCAACCACTAATTTAGCTGCAAACCATTTACTTGAAATTCTACGAAAGACGGAAGAGGGAGAGAAGATGAGGGTATGTTAAGGTGATGTAGTATATTGATGAGCAAGAAATAAATCATCTGTTCTTGCTCATTTTACCTGAGATACCTCAGTAGCTAATGATTTGATGGCCAAAAAATTGCAATGTTTTCAGTACCAGGTGAAAGCCACAAGTATGAAAAATAAAATGGTGACAAAGTAGCATTTTTAGGAAATGTATCCACTAGAGGGAGATTCTGCAGCATGGTACCTAGTGGAGACTGGCCTAAAATCATGTTTAGGATAATATTTAGTGGGTTCTGGGTTAAGCCATGTAATCAATTTAAAGATAATTCATGAATTTATAGACATCAAAGCTACTGAAAATTAATAGATGCTCTCAATTCCCAAAATGTAAATTCAGTTTGCTTCAACTTTATTGTTGTTAGTGGCTCAGTCGGTTCCAACTCTTTGTGACCCCATGGACTGCATCACACCAGGCTTCCCTGTCCTTCACTATCTCCTGGAGTTTGCTCAAACTCATGTTCATTGAGTTGATGCCATCCAACCATCTCAACTTCATTCAAATTTAATTTCCTCCAAAATGTTATAATAAAGTTGTGATCATTTGAATTAATTTTTAAAGCCAAAAAACTCAAAGTTTGTTTCTGTTCATTAAACCACAACTTTTCTTGAAATAAATGCTATGGTTACAAACCTATATTATAATATTCATTATGGTTGGATAGAAAATATGAGCTAACTAATGGTCTACTGCAGCTTGAATAAATTAAAACATTCAGTCCTGAGCATCATAAAAGAGAAACAAAAAGTGAAAATTATCACCCAAGGGAAAAAAGAAACGTGCTAAATACTGTTTTATATGGTGCTGAGACACCTGGATACAAAGTACTAACTCTGGTTGAACAGCTGGATCCTGGACCTCTTCTGTGCCAAACATCTGTATGGTTAAGGGAACTGAAAACTTTCCAGGCATGTGGATGTATTGGCATCTGATGACAGAAATAATGTCTTCTGGAAGTACTGCATTGCAGCTTCCTTTTTTCCTTCTTCTAATATTACCACAGACCCAAGCGATGAACAGTGTGAGCCAAAAGTGTCCTATTTGGCTGTCATGCCATATTTCTCAGCTGTGGTATGAATGTTTTCAAGATGTGATCAACCTCTGCCCGAAAGCCACAGTCTGTACCCAGGGAGCATCCTCTGGGGATTGTCTCTGTGCTTTAATCCAGGTGAACCTGTTTTCTCCTTTGATGCATGACTAAAATGAAGAAAGGGGGTGGGATGGAAGAAATTAAAGAGACTGGACTGACACACACATGCTATTAATACTATGTAGAAAATAGATAATTGCTGGGAACATACTGTATATCACAGGTAGCTCTGCTTAAGGCACTGTGGTATCGTAAATGGGAAGGAAATCCAAGAGGGAGGGAATATATGAATGTGTATGACTGATTAATTGTGCTGTGAAGTAGAAGCTAAGACAACATTGTAAGGCAAATATACTGCAATAAAAATTAATTGATCTTCGTTNTGTATATCACAGGTAGCTCTGCTTAAGGCACTGTGGTATCGTAAATGGGAAGGAAATCCAAGAGGGAGGGAATATATGAATGTGTATGACTGATTAATTGTGCTGTGAAGTAGAAGCTAAGACAACATTGTAAGGCAAATATACTGCAATAAAAATTAATTGATCTTCGTTTTCAGAAGGTTGAGCTTTAAGCCAACTTTTTTCACTCTCCTCTTTTACTTTCATCAAGAGGCTCTTTAGTTCCTCTTCACTTTCTGCCATAAGGGNGTCTCTGCTTTTGAATATGCTATCTAGGTTGGTCATAACTTTTCTTCCAAGGAGTAAGCGTCTTTTAATTTCATGGCTGCAGTCACCATCTGCAGTGATTTTGGAGCCCCCAAAAATAAAGTCTGACACTGTTTCCACTGTTTCCCCATCTATTTCCCATGAAGTGATGGGACTGGATGCCATGATCTTCGTTTTCTGAATTTGAGCTTTAAGCCAACTTTGTCACTCTCCTCTTTGACTTTCATCAAGAGGCTCTTTAGTTCCCCTTCACTTTCTGCCATAAGGGTGGTGTCATCTGCATGTCTGAGGTTATTGATATTTCTCCCAGCAATCTTGATTCCAGCTTGTGTTTCTTCCAGTCCAGCGTTTCTCATGATGTATTCTGCATATAAGTTAAATAAGCAGGGTGACAATATACAGCCTTGACGTACTCCTTTTCCTATTTGGAACCAGTCTGTTGTTCCATGTCCAGTTCTAACTGTTGCTTCCTGACCTGCATTCAGATTTCTCAAGAGGCAGGTCAGGTGGTCTGGTATTCCCATCTCTCTCAGAATTTTCCACAGTTTATTGTGATCCACACAGTCAAAGGCGAGGATATTGAGAGCAATGAAAAGACTACTTTGTATGGTACTACAATGCTGAATACATATCATTATACATTTGTCCAAACACATAGAAAGTACAGATAAAGAATGAGCCCTCATGTAAACTATGAAATTCAGTGAATAATGATGTATCAACATTGGCTCATCAATTGCAATAAAGGGACCACACAAATGCACGATGCTATCATCAAGACCTTAAACACATTAGCGTCAACTCTCCAGATACACATGGAACTGATTTAAGAGCATCGTGTTTCCTTGGAAGCATAAATTCCTCCTGGTCTCTTTTTCAAAGGGGAGGAGTCTTCTTTCCAAGAAGAAAGAGAAGGAAATTCTTCTAGCTCTTAAGGGGTTGGTGCAGTGAGCCTGGAAGGATTGTGCCTGTCCCCTTTGTGAAGATCAGAGCCTCGGGGCATGCTTTGGGAAATCTGTGGATGAATTTTGACAGTTGGGCTGTTCTTGGCACCTTGTTCCTCGTGGGGGCCAATTAGTCATTCTGAAGAAGTTCAGTATTTCCTTCAGAGGATAAATAAGAGCTTCTCTGTGATATCACCACACCGCACACTTAGAGAAACGTTCCAGTGCTACTACGTGGCTTTTTTAATCTTAAAGAATTCATAGTGCCTCCTCAATGCTGACGAAGGGGGTTTGCTGGAGAAACGATGGAAGTGGCAGCAGAGCACCGTCTTTCTTTAGGGTTGGACTCAGCTAAGATTCTATACGTTTAGCCAGAGAGGGCTGGGGACAGTTGCAGCCAATGTGATGTAGGCAGATGTTGTGGGGTGGGGCTTCCAGGTAACCTCTACAAAAGAAGACAGAAAGAAGGTAAAGCGGGAGGGAATAAGTGGACATACACCTTTTGTCCTCCATGCGTCTCTTTCTTCTGCTTGGAATGCTGATGTGATGTTGAAAGTGGAGTTGCCACCCTGTAGCCATGAGGTGACCCTGAGTGCCACGTTCACAAACCGGGGATACGCATACAGAAAGAGAGGAGAAATGTCACTCTTAGGGGGTGTCGTACTGCTTCCATATCAGCCCTGCACTATTTACCACTGAATTTTAATTTTTACATGAGGGGAAAAAAAGAACCCTAATTTGTTTAAGTTGATATTTTGGGAGTTTCTGCTACTTGCAGTCAAATCCCACATCTAACTGAATGGAGGTATTTTCAGTTGATGCTTGTGGTTGAGAGCACAGACTTTGAGGTCTGCCTGACCTGGTAACGTGTTCTGCCATGTGCCTTTGGGCATATTCAACTTTGCATACTTCATCTGTGAAATGGACCCAGTAGCACTTCTGACCACAGTATTATTTTGAGGATGACTTGAAAGAACATACTTTAATGACTATTAGCACAATGTCTGCTGCATATTAAGGACTATTAAGGGCAGAATAGATGGTAGTACAAGACTGGAGTTGCCTCCCACCTCAGATATGCAAGAATTAAAAAAAAAAAAAAGAGCAGGATTTGAGTGTTGTCTTGGACACTCTGAGTATTGCACAGCTTCTGGATTTCATTGTCATGGGCTAAATCAAATTCACATGACGCAAAGTGGATATTCCCAGACCTAACCCCAGACTGTTATCCACACTTACCCACTTCTAGGGCTCAGTGCCTACACATCCCTCTGGGAAATAACCCCCACTCAACACAGGACAGTCATGGACAGTCAAGCAGAGGGAAGTGGACATCCAACCTGAAGGGGTACACTCTGTAGGCTGGCCAGCGGTCTGGCAAGGGTCCTAGTGGGACGATTCTTCCCACAAGGGTCAATAGTTCTGCTGGCTGGCCACTCTTCTGGAGGGACCTCAGTGCTGCCTGGCAAGCTGGTTCCTTGTCACTCTCCTCCCTCTGAGATGGCTGTCTTGAATGTTTTTATCTCCCTCAGGGCTTTCCTGGTGGCTCAGATGATAAAGAATCCACATGCCAGTGCCAAGACATGGGTGTGATCCCTGTGTTGGGAAGATCCCCTGGAGGAGGGCATGGCAACGTCTTACAGAATTCTTGTCTGGAGAATCCCATGGACAGAGGAGCTTGGCAGGCTACAGCCTATGGGGTCACAAAGAGTCAGACATGACTTTTGCACCTTGCTCTGTGCAAACGTGCCCAAAGGTTCTCATCTCGAAACAACATGTGACTTCCCTGTCGTCCAGTAGTTGAGAATCTGCCTTCCAGTGCAAGGGATGGAGGCTTGTTCCCTGGTCTGGGAATTAAGATCCCACATGCCCCAGAGCATCTAACCCCGTGTACTGTGGCTAAAGCAGGCATGGCTGTGAGCAGCCTACAAGATGCGACGAAGACCCAGCACAAGCCGGAAGAACATCCTCCCTGCGCCCGCGTCCCCGGTGCCCGCCACCCGCTCCTGTGCTTCCCTTTACAGCCTGCTTCTGCCCTGTCCTCACTTCCTCACCCCTGTCCCTTTGGATTTCACTCACCAGGCTTCCATCTCCACTGTTCCAGGGACACACTCTCTCACCCGATGGTTTCTTCCTGGTGAATCTGGGGGTTACTTCTCAGTCCTCAAGGTCATTCACCCTTCTAGTAGCCTCTCACACAGACGCTTATTCCTTTTTGGAAAAAGTGTCTTCACTTTGTTTCCTCAGTATGAGAAATGGACAAGGATAAACACCTTTATGATATGACCATGGCAAGGACATTATTTCATTTTTGGCAGTATCCCCAGCACCTGGGACAGTGTCTTTCATGTATGAGGCACAGAGTATCTGTTGAATGGATGAGTCCAGATCAGGGGTAGAAAGTACAGCTTGCAGGCCAAATCAGGCCCACTGCCTTTTTTGGTAAATAAAGTTTTATTAGAACACAACTGTGTTCATTTGTTTACAGATTGTCTAAGCCTCCTTCCACACATTCCACAAGTTGAATAGTTGTGACAGAGACCACGTGTCCCACAAAGCCAAAGATATTTACTGTCTGGCCCTTTACAGAAAAAGTTTGCAGACGCCTGCCTTAGACAATTATTTCTATTTCCACTGTGTGCTGTGTGTGTAAGACCCTGACTACAGATGATCAAAGAGACAAAGCTCACAAAAGAAATCACAGTGCCCTCTCTCACCCACAGACATCATCAGCGTGTGTCTGTAGCCTGGGTCTGAGAAGGACTCTCTGCGGCGAATAGTTCAGTGGTGATGGGAGAGTCGGGCAGATGGGAGGGAACGGATAAAGAATATTAACCTTATTTTTATTAATTAATTTTTATTGCAGTATTTGTGCCCAGTCGTGTCCGACTCTCTTCTGCCTCATGGGCTGTAGGCTGCCAGGTTCCTCTGTCCATGGAACTTTCCAGGCAAGAATACTAGAGCTGGGTGCCATTTCCTGCTCCAAGGGATCTTTCCAGCCCAGGGATCAAAGCTGCGTCTCTTGCACATCCTGCATTGGCAGGTGGATTCTTTAGCCCCTGCCACCTGGGAGCCCTTACTGGAGTATCCTTACAACAATGTTGCGTTGGTTTCTGCCGTATAGCACAGTGAATTGGCTATATGCGTATGTACTTCTCCTCTTTCTGGATTTCCTTCCAATATTAGCCTTACAATCATTTTATACCATGCATTTCGCATAGTTTATTTCACTTCATCTGCACTGCCTTCTCCAATCTACGAACGAGGAAACTGAAGCACTGGCAGACTAAACGTTTCATGAAAAGTCACACAGAGCTGTGAAGTATTGGAAAGGGGGTGCAGGCCAGAACCTGGGATGGACCCTGGCCCAAGGGGCAGTGATGATGGCGGCAAACACACATGGGGCCTCTGGAGACGTGCAGGTACTGTTTTTAGTTTATCCCATCAACCGTGGGAAACTAAGGCCCAGGAAGAGTGACCACCTGCCCCAAGGTCGCCTGGCCCTGGTCGAGGGCAGGGCCAGCCCTTGACCTGATAGTTTTGTCCTGTCTCGGTTCCCTTCCACTTTACTGTAATGTGTACTAGGTCACTGAATAGTCACTGAACTAGTGGATTTGAACTGGAATTCCCTGGCTCCCGGCCCAGAACCTTTGCCACTCTCTGGCACCAGCCACCCACGGAGGATTCAAAGGACTGTGCGACATTTTGCTCAGAGTAGAGCTGGAGGCCACCTAACTTGTTTCTGCAGAAATCACTAGAACATTTTAGAATTTACTCATCCTCTATCTATATTCTCATCTCTTGGTACACTGCCCGCTCCCTTGGGGAAACTATAATTTCCATAACTGATGATAACATCTGTTTTCAGACATGTGAATCGGTTGCAGAAATGTGTGTCAGCAGAGAACTAAGCCTCCAAGCTTCAAGGAGGTTTCTTACAAAAGTCGTCGGGAGCGGCTTTCTTGCTCAGTCCTGCCAAGAGTTTCAAATCGTGCCACAAAATATATTCTCCAGTTGACGGTTGTGTACATCATAGCTCTCCAGGGGGAGGTGAATATTCTTCCCCATGTGAAAGTTACTTCACCCAAAATATGGGATTTGATGTATTTATCTTCCAAAATTAGATAAAACCATTATAAATTTTATGCACACTGGCCATCCTTCAAAACTAGGACAGAGCTATTTGAGAAAGGAGGCATTCTGTATTCATTAAGGCACATTTTCAACTTATTGCTGGTGGAGAAAGAAGAAATGACATCTTTCTCGCTTAGTTATTTCCAGTTCCCATAAAACACAAAGAGTACTGCAGACTGGGTGGCTTGAACAACAACGTTCATTATCAGCTCTGGAGACTGGGAAGTCCAAGATTAATGTGTTGGCTGGTTCAGATCCTGGTAAGAGCTGTCTTCATCACTTGCACATGGCCACCCTCTTGCTCTGTCCTTACATGGCTTTTCCTTGGTGCCTGCATTTGGGGCACCATTTGGGGCACCTTCTTCTTAGAAGGCCACTAATCCTGTTTGACTAGGACCCCCCATTTGTGAACTCGTGTAACCTTTACTTAGCTCCAAAAACAATCACTTGGGGGTTTGGACATCCAACATATGAATTTTTTTTAATTTAAATGAAAAATATTTTTATTTTGTATTGGAGTATAGCCAATTAACAATGTTGTGAGTTTCAAGTGGACAGCAAAGGGACTCAGCTATACATATACGTGTATCCATTCTCTCTCAAACTACTTTCCTATCCAGGCTGACACATAACATTGAGCAGAGTTCCCTGTGCTGTACAGTAGGTCCTTGTTGGTTACCCATTTTAAATACAGCAATGTGTATATATTGATCCCAAACTCCCTAACTATCCCTTCCCACCAACCTTCCCCCCTGGTAACCATAACTTTGTTCTCTAAGTCTGTGAGTCTGTTTCTCCTTTGTAAATAAGTTCATTTGTATCATTTCTTTTTAGATTCTGCCTATAAGGGAATCTGAGCTTCCCCTGTGGCTCAGCTGGCAAAGAATTGGTCGGCAATACAGGAGACCTGGGTTCGATACCTGGGCTGGGAAGATCCCCTGGAGAAGGGAACAGCTTCAGTATAGGCCTCCTTTCTCAAATAGCTCTGTCCTAGTCTTGAAGGATGGCCAGTGTGTGTAAAATTTACAATGGTTTTATCTAATTTTGGAAGATAAATACATCAAATACCCACTTCAGTATTCTGGCCTGCAGAATTCCATGGACCATATAGTCCATGGGGTCACAAAGAGTCACACACGACTGAGCAACTTTCACGTATAAGGGATATCGTACGATAGTTCTCTTTCTCTGTCTGACTTACTTCACTCAGTATCCAACATATGAGTTTTGGGAGGACAAAATTTAGTCCTCTTCTCATCCCTGAGAACCTCCCCATGGGGCCTGACACGATGGAAGTTTGTTAGCTGACTTTGCGAATATGATTCAGTCTGGTTTTGAGTCTACATTAGACGTGCTTCTATATGGGAAAAGCTCCATCGATTTGCTTTAGCTCCAAGTTCTTGTACCCAGGAGGAGAAGCCAGGTGTACCAACAGTGGTTAATCATTTTTGTGACTCTCCCATATGGCAATAATAACGGAGGTTTTCTTTTCAGAACTGCATAAGAGATACCAGGTGTCATCTTAAGAAGTCAGTATCTTGAAGCGCTTTGTCTTATCTTTTCATCTTTTTGAGAACCTATGATGGATGGGGCTGTATTTATTTTTACTTCCGTTTTGTAGATAAGGAAACTCAGGTTGGAGAAGCCAGGTGATTTGCTCAAGAGGACACGGTTAGGAAATGACTCAGTCTGTATTTGAACTGAGTACAAACTCCAAGGAACTCTTCTGAACGTAATGCCTGTCTCCTATTTGGTCAGGACACTTTTATTTCCAGAAACGTCAGCCCACAATCATCAAGAACAATGGTTCAACACAATCCTTTAGACGATTCTCTAGCTGCGAAAGAAACAGATTCATTTTGATCGAGTTCTTGCTTCCATTCGGATTTATCTTATTCATTTTTGTTGGTCATATGATTGAGGAAATGGGGCACCTTTCTGAAAAGTCACTCATAACTTAAAAACATTTGGCTTCTTATTAGATGTTTAGAAGTTTCGGGAAAGATCCACTTCTGAAAAGAAGCCGTGGGGGATCAGAACAGTGCTGTTTTCTCATTCTGTAATTTCTTTTCTTGGCTGTCTTCTCTCATCTATGTGGAGGGGATCCTGAGACAGTTTTATGGCCTTTTTTTAAAACAAAAATTTCCCCCACTTTTCAGAAATGCAAAGGAAAAACGATCACAGAAAGTGTTTTTCTTTTCTCTCTCAGTTCTGTGTTGCAAGTAGTATGTTTTTGTCGTGATTACAGTCATTTTTTTCAAAGGCGTCCAGCTGTTTGAACACTCTGAGTCGGAAGCAGGGAGAGGAATGGAAGGATTGCTTCTTCCTTCTTGAAAGCTAACGTGGGCAGAATTCAGGCTGCACACACCTTAGCCATAAACAAAGATGGAGGTGAGAACATATGACCCGATAGCTTACCTCTAGTTACTAGAATTAGGGAGTTTCTCTCCTTTTTCCCCCTCTAAATGTTTATACTTAAGGGAGAACTTTCCAGCTCCCTGAGAAAACACATTTATTTCCCCAAGAAAGATAAGAGTGCTTATTCTGTGCCGTGTCTATTCAACTGCAAAGAAGTCTTGCAGGTGGAAAGGAGCCCTCCGATTACCAAGCGGCCCATTTCAGAGCATCCAGGCTTGCTTTGTTGTCCGCGCTCGCTCATTTTATAAACTGTTCATCAAATAGTTAACTCTCTCCTGCTGCCCACCTGCCTGGAGGATGGGAGGATGGAAGGAAGCCGCCGGTACAAAATCATGTGGTAACAGTGACAACCACTTGGCTTGTTCAGAGGTGCTTGTGCAGACAACCACACAAGAAAACAAAGGCGTAAGAGTATGTGAACTTCTAACCCTCTTCCCCACATGCCAGTGGGGCGGTGGGTGGTGTGAGCAAGTGTTCAAGTTCCCTGAAGTGGGTGTTTTTATGGGGCCAAGTGACAAAGAACCAAAGAGGGTCAGGACTTGTGAGCAGCAAGTGGAAAACTACCAAGAACTGTTCAACCCCGCCTGCCGCTTAAATCACTTCTCTGAAGTGAGGGGAGCTTGGGTTCACTTCCCTCCCCTGTGCTTCTTTGACATGGGACAGCTCTAAGGGGCAGAGATTTTGCCAAACACTGACTTTTTTTGCCCAGTCAGCCCCCTTCTCAGTTCCTCTTGTCCAAATGGAGTGACACTTTGTCAGCAAGGCGGGTGGGGAGGCTGGGGTGGGAGGGTGTTCATTATTGCTAAATGACTCCTGTCTGCGATTCTGCCTGCAGCTTTTATGAACCCCACATGTTTTAATTAACACATCGCAGAGGCAACATCAGCTCAAAAGTGCCAGCAGTGAGAGTATTTCAGTGGATCCCCACTCTGTGGTTGTCTGAATTGGATCCGCTAGAAGCATACTCAGAGGAGTATGCTTACAGTAAACATTTGGGAAAATAGTGTGAAAAGGCAGGCAGACCGTGCAGCGGCTCCATCAAGGAATTCCTGAAGGTTTACCTCTGGGTTTACACAATGGCTTTAGCATTTGGTGAAAGCTTCCTAGGGGGTGGGAATATGGGAACCCCAGGGAAGAGCCAAGGTCTTTTTGTGATAAAAAGTGAATAGACGCTGGCTGAGCACACCAAGTGTGCTTGGGTCAGTGGCTAGTGTTTTTACAGAACATGCTTCAGGAAGGCAGTGGGATTTTTCTGGAAAGCACATTGGTTCTGGAGACGTGAGGGGTGGGATTGAGCTGGAATTTCCTTTCATTGTGACACCCTGGGCAAGAAATGTAACTTTTCGGAGAGTCTGTTAAAAGGGGACAATGCCACCTGCCTGGCTGACATGAGGCCAGGAGTGCCTAACACAGCTCTACTACCATAAACGTTATGTAAATGATCCGTAGGACTTATAAATAATGTAGGTGGTCACTTCATTTGTCGGTTCAGCAAACAGCATGAACATCTACAATTCCCTGTGCCCCCGAGTTTACAATCGACACTCACAAATAAACAGAAACATACTCTGTGACGTGTGAAGTATTATACTGGGGAAACAGAGATCGTGTGGAAGTTCATAAATACGGCACTTAACCTGGACTTGGAAAATTTCAAGAAGGCTTCTAGGAAGAAGGACTGTCCCAGCTGAGCTTGAATTCTATCTTCTGGGTGAGGACTCTCATACCCACATTACTTAAAAAGTTAGCCCAGCCTCTTGTACACTCTGTCCCCCGTCTAGCTTTATTTTTCTTAAATGCTCTTATTATCATCTGACACACGCTACGTGGCTACTTGTTTATGCTTTGTGTCTGTCTCCCTCAACCAAAATATAAGGTCATAAATTTAGATACTCTCTTTTGTTCCCTACAGTATCCTTATCCTCAGTGCCTAGACTAGTTCATATCAGCAGATATTTGTTGAATGAATTATTGGGAAATGTAAGTGTTAGATGAGCAGGAAAGAATATTCTAGGTGAGGAATAAGCATAAGCAAGGACCAGGAGCTGTGGAGCACAGATGGGTTTGGTGTCTTGGTCTGTTCAGTTCAGTTCAGTGGCTCAGTCGTGTCCGACTCTCTGCGACCCCATGAACCGCAGCACGCCAGGCCTCCCTGTCCATCACCAACTCCCGGAGTTCGCTCAGACTCACGCCCATCGAGTCAGTGATGCCATCCAGCCGTCTCATCCTCGGTCTTGGTCTGTAGGGGCTACTGTAACAGAGTATCCCAGATTAGGGAGCTTACAAACCACTGACAACTCTCTCTCACAGCCCTGGCTGCTGGGTGTTCAAGGCCAAGTTGCTAGCGTACTTGGTGTGTGGTGAGGCCCCTCTTCTTGGTTCTCAGTTGGCCGTCTTCTCATTGTGTCCTCACGAGAAGGGACTGGGAGGTCGCTGGGGTCTCAACTATAAGGGCACTAATCCCGTTCCTGAGGGCTTCACCTTCATAACAAATCACCTCCCGAAGGTCCCATCTCCAAATACCATCACACTGGCGGCTGCCGCTGCTGCTAAGTCGCTTCAGTCGTGTCCGACTCTGTGCGACCCCACAGACGGCAGCCCACCAGGCTCCCTCATCCCTGGGATTCGCCAGGCAAGAACACTGGAGTGGGTTGCCATTTCGGAGATCAGATTTAAACATAAGAATTTGAGGTGAGGGGATACAACCACTTACCCTGTAGCATTTGGTTTGGCTGGAGTATTAACCTGTGTGTCTATGTGCTTAGTCATGTCTGACTCTGTGACCCCATGGACTATAACTTGCCAGGCTCCTCTGTCCATAGAGTTTTCCAGACAAGAATACTGGAGTGGGTTGCCATTTCCTACTCCAAGGGATCTTCCTGACCCAAGGATTGAACCTGTATCCCCTGTGTCTCCTGCTTTGGCAGATGGAGTCTTTACCACTGAGCCATCTGGGAAGCTAAGATATGGAGAGATGAAAGTAGCGAGTAGGTTGGGCCAGATCCTGAAGGGCCTTGTAAACCACGTTAAAGAGTTTGGATTTTCTTTCGAGGGTAATAAGGACAATTGAAATGTTTAATGTGAAAATGACAATAATATCTGGGTTTCCACAGCTGGGGACTATGGGAAACTCTTACGATTGTCTGGGAGCAAGATGGCGACAATGTGAACTAGGACCATTGCAGTTTGGGGAAAGGTATTTGGGAGCTGGAGTCGAAAAGCCATTCATGTGATGTCTGGAATTATGGTAGCCTCAGTGCAAACCATGAGGGCAGTTAATCTAGCAAGCTAAAGATGAAAGTTGTAGGGATGGGGTGGGTGGGGAGTGCAAAGAAACTAAGTCCTTGATGACATCACCCAATAGCCAATTTAATCAAGCTGAGGATGTGCTTTTTCTAGATTTTTTTTTTTTAACTTCACTGTTCTTTTCTGTTATATATAATATTGAATGTTTTGCTATATAAAATATACCCCCAAAGAAGTCAAAGTATTTAAAAACAGTGTATCAAATAAAATCACACGTGTTTTTTTAATGAGAAATAACAAATTTTCCTATTACTAAACTGTTTTAAACTAGTGAATTTTTTTTTATTTAACAACACAAAATATTCCCATTTAGCAATCATAAATTTAATTACATTATTTAAAGAAGTTATTACCCATAGATTGTTATATTTTATTTTAGGTGAAAACTGGTCTGGGTTTTAGGAAACTCAGACTTGGATAATGTTTTACAACACACTGGGAAGTGGGAATCAAAATACTTTTTGTCTTGGAGTTAGAGTAGGACTGAATATTTGCATGAAATTCACATTCTATAAGAAACAATCAAGAATATGACTAGGTCAATTGGCATTTTTTAAAGCCTGTCATTCACAAATGAACTTATCTACATACAAAACAGAAACACTCACAGCGTAGAGAACAGACTTGTGGTGGCCGAGGGGTAGTGAAAGGGGGAGGGATGGATTGGGAGTTCGGGATTAGCAGATCAAAATTATTATATGCAAGATGGATAAACAATAAGGTCCTACTGTATAGCACAGGGAACTATATTCAATACCCTGTGATAAACCGTAGTGGGAAAGCGTATGTAGGAAAAGGTATATATATGTATCACGGAATCACTTTAATGTACACACAAATTAACACAACATCATAAATCAGCTATACTTGAAAAAAATAAAATTTAAAAAAATCTCCCAGTCTGTCATTGACCCACCAGACAGATATGAACGGCTTCACAGACCTGAGGGGACTCATTCCCTCATTGATCCAATATTCATGGAGAATCTACTGGGTGTGGCTGCTTCTCTTTTCACCTGCTAGATTGTGCTTTACCTAGGAATGCCATTTCTCTTATTTATTTTTATATCCTTGCTACTTAGCAAGCAGGATTTGAAACATAGTTGGCCCATAAGTATTTGTTGAACAAAATGTGATCTGAGATTTCCGGTTGGCTTGAAAATGTGGGTTTCAGCTTCAGACAGGGCTGCAGCTTTGATACTGTAACTGAGTGACCTTGGGAAAGTTAATTACTGTAGCCTAGGCTCAGATTCCCACTTACTGGGGATAAAAATCCACCAGGGAGGGTATGTAAAGTATCTGGTTTATTGCCTGGCACCAAGTAGGCACATTGTAAATAGCTGTTATCTTCCTCCTCCTAGCAAGATCTAGATCAAGCCACATTCTGTGCTCCAGCTGATGGATTTTCTAGGAACCCAAGTCCTGTGGCAAAGGTAAGAAAGTGAATCTGTTGCTGGAAAATTACGTAAGGCACCTGGAAATTATTTTTGCCTTTGGTTCTCCTTTTTGTGATCTACCACAGGGTTTCCTGCTATTAGTCCAGTTAATTGAGAGCCAACCGTCTTTCACATCAACAGCCATGTGATCAGAGGATCTCCCAGACACACAAAGGCAAAGACAAGTTTCTTCTCTCCATTTTTCCAATGGAATATTTTCCTTACCAGCTGAACTAAAGGGTAACTTAAATTCTAATCTTATGTCAGCATTATAGGTTCTTTTTTTTATGTAAGTAATTTTAAAATTGAAGCATAGTTGATTTACATTGTTTCAGGTGTACAGCAAAGTGGTCCAGTTATATATATATATATATACATTCTTTTTTAGATTCTTTTCCGTTATAGATTGTTATAAGACGTTGAATACTGTAACCTGTGCT
Source organism: Neotragus moschatus (assembly GCA_006410615.1). NCBI lineage: Eukaryota > Metazoa > Chordata > Mammalia > Artiodactyla > Bovidae > Neotragus > Neotragus moschatus. The sequence goes on along the minus strand of SJYA01000062.1, from coordinate 760,160 downwards.
ATACAGTAGGCCCTTGTTCTTTATCTATTTTATGTACAACACTGTGTCTCTGTTAATCAACTTCTTTTTTTGTTTAACTTCTCTCACAATTTATCTGAGAGACACAACTTTAAGAGAAGGTTAGATGGGGGAAATTTGTCCCTGTTGATGCTTGCTGTATAGGCAAAGTAGAGATCATAGCTTGTCCTTATTTTGTTTGAATGAAATTCAGGGCTTCTGAGCTTGGGTCTTAACTCTGTGGCTCAACTGCAGTGTTGGACTTCAGATGTGCCCTACCTCTGGTTTCCACTGTAAAATTAGGATTTTAGACTAGATAATTCTGGAGGTCCCTTAAGCTCTGACTCCTGTGATACAGGTTTCTTTGCTGTTTCTTTCTCCTCTTCTTGATTTCTTATTCCAATATTCATTTCTTAAATAATTCAAAAGAAGAACAAAGTCAACCAGAGCTCC